>JAODAH020047202.1:0-24161 GCA_027574865.2 Coproporus ventriculus | reverse complement strand
GGGCCGTATAAATTATTAATCCATCCAGGAATTGGAGTTTTGTAAGTTGAAACAACTAACAAAAAAAAAAAATATTTTAAAAAACAAATTTTTGATTGTTATCAATTTTTTCATAGTACCAATAGCAGGTCTAAAAATTCCCAAAGGTAAATCAGTGCATTCCTTTAAAAGATCTTCAGTTACAGTTTTTGTGAAGGTGTAGGTGTTGGGAAAATTTTTTATTAATCTAAAAATTATTAAAATTGAGATTTTATAACGTGACTAAGGGCATTCTAACGTAATATACAAATTATCATAAGTGCACGGTAATATTATAAATTGCGTATACGTTAACGTGCCCCTAGTCACAGGATTAATTTAAATATTTACGTTGGTGTTATGTTATCAATTAAATCGCTTGGCATATTTTCGGCTAAGGTGATTATTTCTTTAAAGCCTATTGGTGCCTTATAAAATTTCTCAGCGATTCCATTTAAATAACAATGGACGTAGGCTGTGGATACATGAGTGATGAATTTCAAATTTTTCATTTGGCGGCTTAAAGCGATCAAATCGCGTGTGCCACGGATATTTATACATGTTGCCACTTGAAGTTTCTCTTCGAAATTTACAGTCGCTGCACAATGAAAGATCAAAGTCACCTAATAAAAAAAAAAAAAAATTAAATTGTTAATTGGGTTACCGGAAAATAAAAAAAAAAAATTTACCTCATTAATTAATTTTTGTTTGTCATTTTCTGAAATTCCCAAATTTGGTTCTGCGCAATCTCCAATAATTGGAACAACTTTCTCTCTAAATTTTGGATTTTCTTTAATTAAATTTTCGAAAATTATTCCTGAGAATAAATCATCAAGTCTTTCTTCAGCTGTTTTTCCTTTTTTATTACGTACCAACACGAATAAAGTATCAAGATCAGAACATGAACGTAATAACTTTTCAATTAAGATTATTCCTGAAAATAGAAAAACAATAAAGAAAGAAGAACAAGAAAAAGAAAAATTACCCAAAAATCCAGTGCCTCCTGTTATGAAAATTTTTGAATTCGTGTAAAATTCTTGAATTGGAGTTTTTTGTATTTTTTTCGACGTTTTAATTTCCCTGGAATAAAAAGAAAAAATTAATTTTGGTTTTATTATTTGAAAAATATTATTTTCCATGGCTGATGTGATTTTGCAAGAAAAATATTATTTTCCATGGCAAATGCGATTTTATAATGAAAGTCACGATTGTTGTTTTTAAAATTTAAATGTAAATTTAGGAATTTAGGCCCGACGCCCGGAAAGCGGAAGGTCTCGAGTTCGAGTTTCACCAGGATTCGATTTTTTATCTTGGACCCATAGAAAATTTCCGTCTGACTTCTTAAGAAAGATGAAAAATAAAACTTTTTTTTAATAATCCAGATGGCTATGATTTTTATTTTATAAATAAAACGTCAAAATGTTAAAATGTCAAATGTCAGGGAAGATATTTTAAAAATGTATATAAAAAAATTAAAATTTTTACGACGCCCGGAAAGCGGAAGGTCGTAAGTTCGAGTCTCACCGGGATTCGATTTTTTATCTTAGACCTCCAGAAAAGATTTTTATTCATTTTTTAAAGAAATACAAAAACTAAAATTTTACAAGGAAAATATAATTTTCCATGGCTAATATGATTTTACAAAAAAAAATATAATTTTCCATGGCTATTACGATTTTACAAGAAAATTCAAAATTTTCCAAGAATAATATTAATAATCTCTTAATTTTAAAATCACCATCTTATCTCTATACTTATGAACGAAAATATGTTTTTTCCTTTTCTTAATTTATCAGTTCTTATCAGTATTAATATCAATATATCTACGCATTTTTTTTTAAATAACAAAATAAAAATATCTAATCAATAAAATAATCTAAATTTCATAATTAAGCACCGGATCAATTTCCTCCGCACTTTGATTTTGTACTCGTTGCATAACACAAATGCATCAAGTGATTGTAATTTTCCATTTTTTTTTTTTTTAAATGACGAATCCACTAATCAGGGAAAAATAATTCATTAAGTACAAATTAAAAAAAAAAATTAGATCTGGATCGTTAAACTAGCGCTCATTAAATTTCAATCTGAACTGTCTAATTACCATTCAATCACATTTAACATTCGATTGTCTTTCATGTTAATTTGAATTGTTTCTAAGAATTTTTCTAGGACAAGAATAACAATTTCATTTTTTTCGCAAAATAACAAAAAAAAAAAAAAAAATAATTTTGACATCTAATTATTTTTGCATTTTGACATTTATTCCTTTGATGACTTATTACTTTTTTTAATGTTCAATCGAGTTTTCCATGAAAAATGTTTAATTTTCGAGTTATAATGAGTGGGAGGGAGATGTAACGATGGTAGATTATATGCGTTAGAAAGAGATCGAATAAGAGAATATTTAAAATTTCTTCGATTTTTATTTTATAAAAAATTCTTAATTTTCGTCTCGCAATGAGTGAAAGTGAGATGTAACGATGGTAGATCATGTGTGTTAGAAAGAGATTGAATAATAAAATTTTTAAAATTTCTTCGGTTTTCATACAATTTTTTTATTATAATGAGAGAGATGATTGGTGGCTCAATTAGTTAGAAAGAGATAGAATGATTGAAAATTAGAAATTTCTTCGTTTTTTTTATGCCCGAAAAAAATAAAATTTTAGAAAGTAAACACAAAATGTTAAATGTTAAAATGTGGAAATATTATCTTTCCGATTAGATTTGAAAAATTGTAAAAGATTGAAAATTTTGGGGCCATTTTTGGGTAATTTTTTTTAATGAAAGTTTTACTTACATTTCGAATTCGTGCTGTCCTTCTTGTTAGAAACGCACGGCAAATACTAAAATAGTTGATGGCACGTTTTAGTCCCTGAATGCGTTCGCAATATAAATGTTGTTAGTAGGAGACAACAACAGAAATAAAGAAGAAAAGTAGAATGCGTATTCTTTATGAATTCATTTAACAGTTCCCTGTCATTATATCAACCTCCTACCTAAAACGCACAACCGATAACGAACCAATTGGAATGTTAAATAATACAAGAACTTTCAAGATGTCACATTTTTTATTTTACATCTTTTTTCAATACATTCAATCCACTATCATTCCATCTTTTTCTCACTCATTATAATCAGGAAATTGTATGAATATAAAAATTCTCTTATTCAATCTCTTTCTAGCGCATACAATTCACCATCGTTACATCTCACTTCTACTCATTGAGAGACAAAAAATTGTATAAGATCCAATTATTAATGAAAATGTGTAAAATGCAGATAATATTAAATGTCAGTGAATATTAAAATATAAAAATGTCAAATGTCAAAATTTTAATTATCAAAATCTCGGTGTAAATATTTCTGAGATTTATATGCAAATTTTTGGATTAAAGATTAAAGACTCGCCGGGATTGGATTTTTTATCTTGGACCCGTAGAGAGTATCCGTCTGATAAAAAAAAAAGAAATAAAAATCCGATTTTTAACAATTTAATTTTTTGTAATAATTATCTAGATGGCTATAATTTTTATAACAAAATCCACCATCTTTACTTCCATTCATTATGAGTCAAAAAAAATCTATAAAATAAATGTTTAATGAAAACCAAAGAAATTTTAAAAATTTCCTTATTTAATCTCTTTCTAACATACACATTCCACCATCGTTACATCTCACTTCCACTCATTGCGAGACGAAAATTAATAAAATATATTGTATAAATTTTTTTAATAAAAATAGAAAAAGTTTCAAATTCTCTTATTCGATCTCTTTCTAACACACACAATCTCCCATCGTTACATCTCAATTCCACTCATTACGAATAAAAAAATTTCATTTTTATTAATGATAAAATGTTCCAAAAATTTCCGTTGATACAAACTTTATTCTTGCAATTACAAAGACAATGAGAAATAGCTAAAGATAAAACGCACACTCACAAACGCATTTTTAGCGTAATAAACAATCGAACGATTCTATTCAAATTGATTAATCAATATTCAATTTTACTTTTCCTGAGTGGAAGATTATCAACTTATTAATTAAAAATGAACTTATATTTATCACTTGCTTTACCTCTCTCCCTCTTATGTCCCAAAAGCTTCTCAAATCCTTATCTATCTAGATTTGATTTTTTTTTATATATTCTGTAATTTTATCTAAATGCGAACAATCCAATCACTCATTAATCGAATGTAGTGATAAGTAACCAAAATGTATCCTCCACATCTCATAGCTTTGTGCTTTTTCGCGCTTGTTCTTATAGGAAATCGCTTTGTTAAAGCAGATTATGAACTTTCCATAATACACATCAATGATTTTCACAGCAGGTAAATATCATTTCACCATTTTTTCCATTTATTTCGCCATTATATGCAAAATTAGACATTTTGACATTTTACATTTTATTATGTAAACTCATATTTATTCATTTTATATAAATCAACTCATTACTTGTAAGTTTAAAACGCACATGAATACATTTTTTTATCTTTAATTTAATCCCCAAAATTTATATTTTAATCTCAGCAGACTTTTGACATTTTTACAATTTTTCATTTCACATTTTGACATTTTCTTTTTTCATTTGATACTTTTATTTGACATATTAGCGCCAAATTCAAATCTGCCATAGCCAACTTATATTTATATAATTTTTTTCTTTAGATTTGAAGCAGAATCTATTGATGCAACAACATGTAAAGAAGATGATGAATGCCACGGGGGTTTTTCCCGAATGTACAAGGTGATCATGGATCTTCTTCCTACTAGATCCAATTATATCCTCCTCAATGCCGGTGATAATTTCCAAGGCAATCTTTGGTATACAACATTCAAATGGCACGTCATAGCTAAATTTATGAACCTACTTCCTTTCACAGCCTACGTGAGTCTTTTACTTACAAAAAAATTTCAATAACCTTTCAATTATTTTTTTCTTTTAGACTTTAGGAAATCATGAATTTGACGATGCCATTGAAGGAGTTGTACCATTTCTTGAAAACTTAAATGCTCCTTGCCTAGTTTCCAATATAGATGACAGTAAAGAACCAGATATACAAAATTTATACCAGAAAAGCATAATTAGGGAAATTGGAGGGAAAAAAATTGGGATCATTGGTGTAATTTTAAAAACAACAGATGAAATTGCAAATACAGAGGAATTAATTTTTTTGGACGAAATTGAATCTGTAAATAAAGAAGCTGAGCGTTTGGTAACAGAAGAACCGGACTTATTCACCATTATAGTGCTATCACATTGTGGATACGAAACTGAAAAGAAGATGGCGGAAAAATCTCATAACAAAATCGGGTTGATAGTTGGAGCACATTCACACAGTTTACTTTATACAGGTGAACCACCAGATAACGGTAACGTTGTTGGACCTTATCCAACAGTTGTACCACGTGAAAGTGATGGAAAGGATGTTCTTGTAGTCCAAGCATCTTCTTACACTCGTTACGTAGGAGATATCATAGTTATCTATGATGAAGAAGGGCAAGTGAAATCATCAACAGGAAATCCAATCTACCTTTCCGGAGATCTTCCAGAAGATGAGCACATCAATGAAATGATGAAACCTTATAAGACAATTATAGATAAAATTGGTCAGGAAGTTTTAGGCGAAACTCAGGTTTTCTTAGATGATAACTGCTATAATGAAGAATGTAATTTTGGCAATCTAATCACCGATGCAATGGTCGACGCGGTAAGTCAACATAACCTAAAAATTTAAAAAGCCGCTCAAAATAAAATTTCTTGTTTTAGTATATAGATTTAGCTGAAGGGGATGATTGGACTTATGCTGCTTTAGCCATCACCAATTCTGGAGGAATACGTTCCCCAATACAAATTGGAAGTAAGTTGCCTTTAAAAATTTTAGTGCAATTCTAAATAAATGCTTCTCTTTTTTTAGATATCACTTTTAATGATATGAGTACTTCCCAACCTTTTGGAAATACGTTTGATGTTGGTGAATTGCAAGGTAAATACATTTTGGAGTTTCTTGAACAGGCTGCTACGCCACATGTTTTTCGCAAACCAAAAGGGACCATGAGAACCGATCTGTTCCTACTACAATTATCAGGTACGTATTCCATTTTTACCAACTTAACATATTGATTATGTTACGTTTCAAAAAGTTCAAAGTCTTGATTTGCTCTAATTTCTTCTTTAATTTATTATAAAAGATTTTTTTTTAGGCTTTCAAGTGATGTATGACACCACACGAGATATAGGTCAACGAGTAAAAAGTGTCAAATTGCGTTGCCAGAAATGTAAAGATGGTGAAACTTATGAAGATTTAGACCCAGAGAAATATTATCGCCTTGTAGTCCCATCATTCCTTGGCGGTGGCGGGGATGGTTTCAATATGATTCCAGAAAACATGAGAAATTATAAAGAAGGCCCCGTTGACATGGACTATTACAGAATTTACCTTGAGAAAGCGTCCCCTATTAAGATAGGAATCGAAGGTAGGATAAATTTCTACACACCTTCTGGTGATGGCCAAAAATTGGTAAATTTACCTATAATAACATTTATTTTTATTGTTATTCAACTAAAAATGATTATTTAAGTTTTTCAAAAATTTTGAAATAAATTTATTTTAATTTGATAATAAATAAAAACAAAAACAAAAGTTAGAGCTTATTCATGGCTCCTATAATCCAATCCTTGTAGTGTCCGACCTTAACGTACACTCCTGGTTTGTTTGCGTATCCACAATGTTGTCCCCAGGAAGTTATTCCTATTAATTTGAAAACACCTACAAAGGAACAAGAAGATTAGTATTCAAAAATTTCTGTTAGATTGAATATTTTTGAGAAATTACCTTCATGTAAGCAAGCTAAAGGTCCTCCACTGTCCCCATCGCAAGCATCTAATCCTTCATTCATATAACCCGCACATAACATTCCAGAAGTCAGTGCTTCCCCGTAAACATGAGGCATCTTGCAAATATCTTTCGATTGAATAGGCACCCAACCTGCACGCAAATCACGTGAAGCTCCTAAAACCAAATTCTAATTAATTAGTGTTTCTTCTTTTAATATTTTGTGCTTTACTAGATTTTCCACTCTCAATCGAACCAAATCCAGAAATGGTACAATTCAATCCGGTCTCTTCTTTAAAATTGGAATCGGGTAAGCAAATTGCCTGAACGTCTTTGGTTAATCTAAATCCTCGCCCTTTCAATTTAATTAAAGCTATGTCGTTATTCATTTTGGTGCCTTTACGAAAATCTTCATGGATGATGAAATCTGTAAAAATAAATAAAAATTTTATCTCGGAGGTTCAAGTTTATGTTTAAGTTATTTACCTTCTATGTAGGCTTCCTGTTCGGTTCCTTCCTGGATATCCACATTGTAATCTCCTACTACTACAAAATAAGCACCTTTGGAAAAGCCTACTAGGCAATGAGCTGCTGTTAAAATATATTTTTCAGAGATAACCACAGCTCCGCACCAATGAGCCGGTTTGGTTTTGCCTTTAACACGAATACTTGCCTAAAATCAATTTTTTTTAAATTAATTAACCATCTAAAATCACAAAATATGTAATTTTAAAAGCTTACCTGCCATGGATAATCTCCAGGTCTAGCCACAGTCCCTTTTACAACTCTAAAATGCACATCAGAGTTGTCTTGGAACATTGCATCACTCCTTAAACCGCAATTTGTAGGAAGTGAGTCATCAGGCTCAAAATCATCGTTTAGTTTCATATTCCTGGGTTTGCCTATTCCACCACAAGCAATTCCTACATCTTCTGAATGTTCACAATTGTGTTCTCCATAATCCCAATGTATACAATCATCAATTTTTGATTCATTTCCATGACAAAATACTTGGTCCAACCAAATTGGACCAGTGCCTAAAAATAGAAAAGAAATAAGTTAGCAGAGACAAATTTTAATTTTTAATATCTAAATTAATTAATTGCCTGGTCCATATTGCCCATCTTTAATGACCCTGGCGTTTCCATCAAATCCCAACTGGTGGCAAAGAACTTTAGCTGCATCATCACTAAAATCATCGTCACAAATGGTCCCCCAAATTCCATGATGCTTAATTTCAACTCTTCCGTTATTATTTGAAGTACCATTAACAAGCCTAACCTCATTCTCTACCTAAAACATTTCATTACAAAAAATTCTAAATTTTTTTTTATAGTCAAAAACTTACTACACAAATTTCATCATCTTCATCAGATTTATCAGTGCAATCATAAACACCATCACAAACAAAAGGTAAAGGCAAACATTCGTTTCCACTTTTACATTTCCAATGATCTTCTGGGCAAACTTCCGTTGGCGTTTTACAAATCACTCCAACGATCTAAAAAAAACAGATAACAAATTTTGCACCGAAAATGAAAATTTCGTTTTATTTTTGTCTCGTACCTCTTGATCTTGACAGTTGTGAATCCCCCATCCACCGAAATCACAATCCCTTAAACTCGTTTCGTTCCCCAAACAGCTCACATCATCCATCATATAAAAAGTTCCATTTTCTTTTATATCTTTAGCGAAATAAGAATTTCCTTTAACTTCCAAAGCACCCAGATCAAAACCTAATTCTCTGCAGACCACATCAGCATTTCGAAGCCCAAACATGTCATCGCATACATATCCGGTATATCCAAAAGCTAAAAAATTAAGATCTACAATGTTCTAAAATTGGTTAGAGATCTTCCTACCGTCAATAAGAATTCTTCCAGAATTTTTTGTAGGACTTCCTGCTAATCTCACTTTGTATTCAAAAGCTTCTGCTGTACAACCTTTTTCATCAAACCCGTCCCCACAATCATTCACCCCGTTACAAATTTGCTCTTTTCGCAAACACTTTTTATTGTTACATAAAAATCCTTGATTACATCTAATGGTAAACTGATCATTTTCATAATAATCGTAATTTTGCAAAATGATTAGAGCACCTGAGAGGCCAACGTTACTATTTAGTAGAAAGCAAGTCCCATCATTCTTTCTGAAAAATCAAAAATTTAATTAAAAGAAAGTTACGAAAAAGAAAATACCTGTAGTTAAAAGATTTGCAGTTTATCGCCTTCTTTTCATAACAAATTTTTGCACACCATTTCAAAGTAACATTATTTAACTTCTCAATTTCTTTAACTGCCAATTTTGTATTCGGAGTCTTTGTGAATTTTCTTATTGCTTCCGAACA
This sequence comes from Coproporus ventriculus, assembly GCA_027574865.2. Lineage (NCBI taxonomy): Eukaryota > Metazoa > Arthropoda > Insecta > Coleoptera > Staphylinidae > Coproporus > Coproporus ventriculus. Next base: position 14,957 of record JAODAH020047202.1, on the reverse strand, counting down.
ATTAATTTCATCTTGACCGTTCAAGCAATCCTAAAAAAATTATTTTAGATCGAATCTAAAATTTTGGAAATTTTGATCTAATTACCTTTTTTCCATCACAAGCTTTATCTGGAGATAAACACATCTTATTTCCACAATCAAAACCTTTGGAATTGCACCAATCGGGATTTGAAGGTTTTGAAACCGACCCAATTTCGGGATGAAGGTCTTCATACTCAAAAACGTAATCAGCATTGACATCTGTTGATGGAAATGGAGGAGGCCAATGTTTGCTTCTAGCTTCCGAGTCCCCAGAAATTTCTTGGAAAGGTTTTGAGGTTGTTTGATGGAATATTTGATAATTTTCATTTCCAGATGATTTTAAATCTGAATTTGAGTTTTTATATGTGGACTGTACAAAATATCCACTTTGTCCAATTTTTCCTCCTTTTGGAGGAGAGGTGTAAAATCCAGAAGAACTTTGGTCAAAATCTTCTGATCTTGAACTTTGTCCATTTTGTCCTCTTATAACATTTCCACCTTGTCTTATTCCAGTGTATCCTTCATAAATTTCGATTTGTCCATTTTGCCCTCCTGTAAACTGTCCATTTTGTCCTCTTCCATTATAAATACTTGCTTGTTCATATGCTCCTGAAATGAACTGTGTCCTCCCAATGTTTTCAGTTTGTTGAGAACTGCTATGAGATGAATGTCCAAAATTTTCAGAATTTTGGGAAATCGTAGATCCGGATCCAAATTGTCCATAACCTCCGGAATTTTGCGAGAAAGAACTGCTCTCTGTCCCATAATTTCTTGAATTTTGATGATTATATCCACTTGGGGCTTGTCCTCCTCCAGCATGTCCATTGTAAAATTGTGTTTGTTTATATCCTTGCTCATAATTTCCATTTTGTCCAAAATTCAGTTGATTGTAACCGTAACCTCCTGTTTGTTCATTTTGTCTTGAATAACTACCACTTTGTTCAAAGTTGTTGTATACACCGTTTTGTCCAGAAAATTGTTTATTGGAATTTCCTTCATTTTGTGGTTGATTTCCTCCACCATTTCGGCATTTTACTCGATAAGGAAAATCGCAGACCAAAATTTGTGGATTAAAATGTGTCCCAGGACCACAATCCTGGATATAAGTTTGTCCATTCGCGCAATTCAAAAATTTAGCACAATCAGTTGGATGCGGTTTAATCCCCGTAAAATCAGAAGGACATTTTGGAGTGGTACCAAAATTTTGATGACTTTCCAAAACATGTCCAGACCTCGAATTTTCATTTATCCCAGATGCAACATAATTTTCCCTAATTGTTTGATAATGAACTTGCCCTCCTACATAATTTTGCCTTTCTATTTCCTTATTTTGCCCATTAACACATTGCGCTTTATTGGGGAAATCGCACAAATTTGTCCTGATATCAAAAAGTGTTCCGGGAGCACAATCCATCACGTTCTCCCTTCCTGACGCGCAATTTATAAATTTTTTGCAATCGGTGTAATGTGGAATGATTCCGGAAAATCCTGCAGGACAACCAGCTTGAATCTTATCACTAACTTGTCTAATAATTTGGGCCTTTTTTGGGCCCGAAATGCATTCCACTTTTTCAGCAAAATCACATTCTAAACTTTTCGGATTGAAAAGGGTGCCGGGAGGACAATTTTGAGCGTACCCCCTCCCTTTCCAACAATTTAAAAATTGATTGCATGAAAATTCATAAACAAATTGTCCCGTTTGTCCATTCGGACATTTACTGAAGGATTCCACCAAAGTTTCTTTGTGGCTTTGCCTTCCAGAATGATAATTCTGGGAATGATAAGTGGTGGCAATTGATCTTGGATTAATTTTATGTGTTAAAAATGGATTCGCTTGGAAAGGATTTGAATCTTCTGATGGTTTCATAGTGGTCAATTCCGATATTTTGATTTGGTTGTTCAAAAATGGATTGTGCTTGTAAATTTCTCCTGCATTTTGGGATAAAATTAAAACCTTAAATGAAAAAAACATTTTTTTTTTATATATAGTTTTGGTTATGAAAATATGCAGATGAAAATTTTTGAAAAACTTACCCAAAAGTTTCCAAAAATAAAAATGAAAAAATTTAGAACGACCATGTTACCACAGTAACTTCAATAAATATTTTAGTTGCGCATTTGTTTCAAAACATGACATAATTATGTTGGGGTTCCCATTTATCTTATTTTGCATTCTTATCAACAGTGATCGTGTCATTATCAGGAAAAGGAGTAACCCTAAACGATTTATTTATTATAACTTATCATTTTGAAAGTTCAGAGATCATGTTCCATAAACAATTTAATCTGTTTGCTCTAAATTGATGAAAAGATTCAAAGAAAAAAAAAGGAAACTGTGTGCTAAAATTTTAATTTTTAATGCCCAGTTATCGAATATTTATTCATTTTGTGTCTAAAATAGATTTTAGATTATTTTGCAAAAATATTTATTTATCAATAATGTTATAAATCCAAAAAGTTGATTTTTAGATATTGATCGGCTTAATTTCTAAATTGAAAATTATTTTTTAATTTACGCCAAGAAAATTTGTGAATTGGCAACATTGGCAATATTGACACAACCAACTTCATTGCGTATAAATTTGTTTTGAGATTTGCCGGATTTGCCTCTGGAGGGCACCACTGTTCGAATGACAACAACTTACAATTTGCAATACATACGCCATAAATTCATCACATGTTAAAAATCCATCAATTGTTCGATTTATATAATTATAAATCGCATTATGGGGTAAGTGACAACTTTCATCAATAAATTAAATCAAATGTGCCATAATTCCTAAACAAAACCCATCAGAACGTTGTGCATTGAGACGTTCCTCCCCCTTCGCCCCCACATACAAAAATAAATATTAACCATAAACGCTCTTTTCTATTTCTAGTCATGATTCTAAAATCTGCTTAAGTTTATATGAACATTTCCCATATAAAGTCAACGATCCACAAGTGAAGTTCGAACAAAAGGTTATCTTACCCCGACAGGTAAATTCATTTTGAGGTTAGAAAGTTGTGATTAAACATTCCAAATATTTTTTATAGAATATTAAAAGGTGTAAAGAAGTATTTAACGATCAAGTTGTGAAGAATAAACGGATAATCAGGAAGAAATTGTACGTAACATTTCATCGCATACCGCAAGAAAAGAAAGGTGCAAAGCGACCTGTTTAAGGCGCTGCTAAGTTCGAAAAGGAAAACAAAACTCCAATTAGTTAACGATTTTATTTATTAAGGTTAGTTTGATTTTAGTTCATCTGGCATGAAACAATCAAAATTTTTGTTATCTTTATAAATTAATGGTGTTGGGATTTTTAAAATTTATCCAAGGATTTCTGAAAAATTGTAACTTTATAGTTACTCGCAAGAAATGACATAATCACATACATAAAGTTAAATCTTTTTAGCCATTTATCCAAAAATGTTAAAAACACTTTTGTAAAGTAAGCTGCTTCGTTCTTTGAAAATTTTTTTTCTTAAAAATTTTCAAGGCAGAGAGATGTAAGTAAAAATTATGAAGAAAAATTTTCTTATCATTAACCTTGAAAAATGAATTTGCAAAATAGTGCAATGATGACGTTCCTTAAGCTTATCAAGAACATTAAAACATCTTTTCTTTAGTTTGTTGAAGATGGGTGTGTTAGGAGAGGACTTCATTGGTAACCCAAATAATACCGAATATTATACAGACGATGAACTTGAGTTCGATGATGGAGACGATTTGCGAGATCCCATCATATTTTTTGATGAGGTTGGTATGACCCTAACAGTTGACTATGACGACTTTGCAGATGCAACAGATGGGCATCCATACCTTTATTCGTCAGGTGACGAAGTCTACACAGGATTTAGTGATTCGGACGACATTTATGATGATGGTAGTAAATCTTTATTTTCATTTATTCAAAAAATATTTTAAGAAAATTTTGTCTTAGATGATTTGGAAGATGAAGAGGAAGAGATTGATTTAGAAGAATTATCACCACCTCTCACAAATGATATAGACAATAATGAAGTGAAAAATGTTAGTGAGGTTAGTGCAGATGAGACAAATAATGAAGCTTCTAACGATGATAATCCAAATGATGTCCCTTAATATGCTTTTATTGAATTCAATTAGTTTTTGATGCATATTTAATAAAAATTTCCTAAGAAATATGTATATATAATATTAGAGGTACGTTTGATTGTGTTTTCATTTATTTTTCTTCAATAAATTTATTTTAATTTAATTCCACTTGATTTATACAGGAATTGTTGAACCTTGTAACTTATCCCATTTGGTAATTTGATAAATGACGCAAACCAAAATTTTTAAAAAGCGAAAACGCTGAAATAATATTATTTAGAGCAATTTTTACTGGTTCGAACAATAACATGTTTATATGGCAATAATAAATAATTACTTAAGTGTATTTTACGGATCAAAACTTATTTGGACGTCGGGAATTTCATTGTAACATTATAGGAATCTTTTAAAATGATCCGGAAATCATATAAGTTGTACGATATGTGTATTCGTGTATGTTCGGTTGCCTACCCCGAATGATTCTTATAAAGTAGCTAATTTGGTTTTAAAATAAAATTTTATTGTTCCCGTGGGATGCGTTTGTGATAATTCAGTAGTATTTTTGTAAATTCCCAGTTGATTTATGCGGAATGCATGAATTGTGAAATAAATTAGTGCGCCAGTCAAAAAAAAAAAGCGGAATCCCACTCTCACGAGCGCTACGTCATTGTCAACCATTTTGTTGCTCCAAGGTCGTTTCTGTGTTCTAAGTCCTGTGCTGTGTGTACTCTAGACAAAAAAAAATCTGCCCCATAAAAAAATTCGACACAGTTACCGTTTTCTGTGTGGTGTAAGGGGGCGCACGTATTCCTGTGCCCATTCTGCAATACGCGGGGTAAGATGCCCCCAAGGCGAGGCCACTGAAACCAATTGATAAAGCGAGCACCAGCCGGATCGGTGAGTGCCCCCATTAACAACTTTCCCCTTTTATGAAACGAAAAAAAATTAGATATTACATAATCCACATGTACCCCAAAACCATGCTGTTCCCCATCAATATTTCACCCTCATGTCACTCCATAAATGTCAATAAATTTCAAGGTTATGCCATGTTATCCTAATTTTTACAACCCCTTTATGGTGAAATGTGTTTTCAGATGGAATAACTAACAGTGTTTAATAAAAAAATTTAAATGAAAATCCGTTTGTGTACTTTGATCCTGCCGGTGAAAGTTACAGGTGTGGCCTTATACTTAAAAAGGATGATACCATTTTCACCCCATATGGACCCATCTTATAAAATGTACTGGAAATTTAAATTATAAAAATCCTTGTTTATTAAAATTTGTGTCAAGAAACCTTGAATTTATATTAGAAAATTGTATGAATACTAAATCTTGCCCTACCGATCTTTATGTATGTGCTGGAGTTTTCATTTTCTAATTGAAAGTTTTAAATTTTCAAATTATTAACCGTATTTAATTTTAGAAACGTTTATTATAAAAATAAATTAAATTAGGATCGATTTTCAGTCCACAAAGACCTTCTCGATTTATTCTTGCAAGGTTTTGTTGCGTGTAAAATTCGTACCGTTATGTTTAATTAAAAAAGTTGACCCCCTTTCCTCTCTCTACCTCCATTCACATAATTTGACCTGTTTCGCTAAAATCAAATAATCATTGACATTGAAAAAGCTCAATTGTTAAACTTGTTCCCCTTGATAAAAGTTATCTAAGAGTGCCCCGGGAGCCGCTAAAAATAAACAAAAACAAAGCCAAGTTAGATAAAAGTTTGAAACCTCGTTTAGATAGTGGAGGTGTGTTAGATAATTTTAGTTTCTATCCGTCTCATTATAAAATTTCAGTTAACCTTATTTTTTTCGGTTCATTTCATGAATATGCAAAACCTGATTGATAAGCCGAGTGCTTCTGCTTTCGTCAGCAGGACATTGTTGGCGATTAAAAAAAAAATATTGTTAATCAAATTTATAAAGTAGCCCAATTGTTTGTATGATGAAATGGTCTGATTAATTCGTGTTTTTTTTAATGTTTTAGAAAGAAAAATGGATAATTCCGATCAACCGAATTCAATGCTGCATGTGAATCAGTTGCAAATGTACCCTATACCAACAGGGGAATCAACTAGCCCACCCCCGTTTCCTTTATTAAGTGGTGAGGGGGTTGTACATTCTGGTCATTCTGTATATGGCGGATTGGTTCTTACTAATTATCGTTTGTTTTTGCAATTATGTGATACCCAACATCATATCCCGCTCGGGTTATTGGAAGTGATTGAGCACAGGGACTTGTTTTATTTGCATATCGGTTGCAAGGATGCCAGAACATTCAGGTAAATAGTGAAGTACATATACTAATTTAGAATACCAATTTAAATACTGCAAGTGTAATTGAGTACTTATTCATTCTCTTTGAGTGAGTACAGGCTTAAAAATTTATCTAATTTATTACATGTCTTACAATTTTTGTTTTAGATTAACATTTGATAACAATGAAATTTGTTTGGATTGGTTTGGTCGTTTGCTCAAAGCATCTGCTCCTCCGAGCCACCTGGAGGAACTGTTTGCATTTTTCTTTTTTGTTTGGAGCAAACAGGAAAAAGCGCAGCTTGAGATTAATGCAAAAATGGAACTTCAAAGATCTCTAATTTATGATGAGAGAACTTTCAACGGAGAAGTAAGTTTAAAATTAATATAGTCGAGAAAATTATAAAATATTTCATTGAATTGAGTACATACTTCACTTTGTTTCATTATTTGTTTTTAGGTGGAACGTTTGCAATTTAACTTGCACGGAACATGGCGTGTGAGTTCCATTAATAAAAATTATAAACTTTGTGGAAGCTATCCGCCCAACATTTTAGTCCCAGCTTATATCACAGATGAAGTCTTGGAAACTGTTGCTAAATTTCGTTCTTCAAGGCGCATCCCTGCTGTAGTTTGGAGGTAAGGACCTAAATAATAAAATACTTTTTGGATGTTGAAATTTGTGATATTTTAGACATGCGGGGAATGGAGCTGTTATTGCAAGGTGTAGCCAACCTGAGGTCGGTTGGTTAGGTTGGAGATCAACTGAAGATGAAGATTTAATCAAGGCTATCTCGGAAGCATGCAGTCAGGATTTGGGTCCCCACCCTTGTTATGAATCGCACTCACCTTCATCGGGCAATTCCAATTCAGAGGATTCAACTCACATTAAAACTGATAAAAACGCAGTAAAAAAGGTAAAAACAACAATTTCTATCTTACATAACCTTTTAATTTTTTGTTATAATTTACAGAAAGTTCTTATTATGGATGCAAGATCGTACACAACAGCAGTTGCAAATCGTGCTCGGGGTGGAGGATGTGAATGCCCAGAATATTATCCAAGTTGCGAGATACAATTCATGAACCTTGCAAATATTCATTCGATTCGCAAGAGTTTTCATGCTTTAAGGCAGCTTTGCACATCATCTGCTGATCAAGCAAAGTAAGTTCTAATTAACATAACCTAAAAAGTCATTTGGTCTTTATATACCATTAAATTTCAATTTGCCTGGAGTGATTTATAATTTTCAAACATTTCTTTCAGTTGGTTTAGTTTATTGGAAGGGACCCGTTGGTTACAACATATGTCTGGGTTGATGCGTTCCGCTGTAACTCTTGTGACAGCAGTAGACCGTGAAACAAGACCAGTTTTAGTACATTGCTCGGATGGATGGGATCGGACTCCGCAAATCGTCGCTTTAGCTGAGCTCTTGTTGGATCCATTTTATCGTACTATAGATGTAAGCGGCGAAATAATTTCAATTAGCTAAATTGTAATTTTTTTTTTTCGTAATTCAGGGCTTTCGTATTTTAATTGAACGTGAATGGTTAGCATTTGGCCATAAATTTGCAGACAGATGTGGACATGCAACAGGCAGTGAGGACCAAAACGAAAGGTGTCCTGTTTTTCTTCAATGGCTTGATTGTGTCCATCAGTTGCTCATACAATTTCCCTGCGCATTCGAATTCTCACAAACTTATCTTGTAAGTGTCACAAATAGAACAATAACTTAGGCAAAAAATAAAGGAGAAAAATTTTAGAAAACAAATTGTCTTAACACAATCCGTAAAAGAAAAGTGCAAAATTAAATAGGCATATGCCTAATTGACGGTGGCAAAATTTTTTGACGATACCTTGAAACTTGATAAACATTTTCCTTTCACTAAAAATGTATGTTTACAGGTGAAACTAGCACAGCATACGTACTCGAATCTCTTTGGAACGTTCCTATGCAACACAGAGCAAGAGAGGGAGCGTGTTTATGACACGACCTTCTCAGTTTGGCTCTTTTTGAACATGCCATGTTTTAAAAACCATCTATATACACCACCAGGCCGAGATGCACCTAGAGTAAGTAAAAAAGAACGAGTCTTGGCATAGCTGTTTATAGTTTATTTCCATGGTCTCACTTATTTGCTTTCAGGTGCAAGTTTTAAGGCCGCAATGCAATGTCCGCGATTTAGAATTATGGTCAGAAGTGTACCTGGGCTCAATGGAGCAACAACTGGTCAGTCCAAGTAGTGACAATGGGATTACCGGAAGACCCCTAACAGTTTCCCATCACATGACCAAGACGAGATCTGTTGGGGATTTACCTCAAGCTTCTGAATCAAACGGATGTTTGATCAGAAGGTGTAGTGATCCAAATATCATCGTTGATACTATGTAAGGCATATTTTTAACTTCCCACTACTCACATATGTAATAATAATTTTTTTTAATATATTATTTAGGAAATTGTCCTCTTTAAATCTGAACCAGGAGGATGAATCCGATTCTGAAATAAAAGACGAAAGTTTGATGAATGGTGGTGGCCCTTCGACCCCGACCAATGGTGATTTTTTATGTGAGGTGGATGAGAATGATTGTAAAAGTGACTGTATATATAAAAATCTGGAGCATGAGGATCTGACTGATATTTTGGAGAAGGAAACAGGGATGGTGACAAAAGTGTTAACCAATGTGATAGAAAAGACTGACGAGGAGGACGAAGATGGTGAGGGCTGCGAGTGCGGTATGGGCAGCGAATTTTGCACAAAATGCCAAACAGTTCGGCACGATAACATATCCAGGGAAAATAACGGTAAATCGACACCACTTTACTGTCTCAAAATTTACAACAATACCTTCACATTATAAAATTTTCAATATCGGAGCCTTAATTTAATATTTGCCGTTGCTCAAAATTTTCTTCTTTGGCCAAAATGGCTTCATGTGGCCTTTGGAACAAAATTTTTTATTTCTTTAGTATTTGACTTCTTTATAAAGAAATTTCTTTGGTCAGAATATATTTTTGATTAAAATTTTTTCTTTTAGAAAATTTAGTAACTGTACCAGAGCCTGTTGAAGTTCCTTCCACCCATCTGCAAGTGCAGAAAGTGCAAAGTGTCGTTAGTGATTGTACGAATATTTTCAAAAATAGTGAAAAAACAGACTTAATGTATAGTGTGTGTTTAGAAAAGAGCCAAGTGATGAATGGTGATATAAATCATAACGGGGACTTAAAAAATAATGCCAGCGATGAATTTGATTCGGACACCGAATGCACTGATAGCCACTCAGAAAATGTGACCACAATGCGCGATCTTAATCTGAAAAGGTTGGCTGTAAATTCAGTAGAGACAAGTACTGAAACTTTAGTTTCTGAAAATATTTGTAGGTGAGTTCTCCATTTCCTTTCTTTTTTTAATTCTTTCCTATTTATTTCCACTTTTTACATTATTTACCTTTACTTTCTTTTCTCTCTTACCTTTTTAGTATAAAGATACTTTCTCAGAATTTTCATTCACTTACCCACATACACTTTTTTTGCTTAGTTTCGTGCACTTTATTTCTTTCTTCCATTCTCTATTTATTTTTCTGTCTTTTTTATTTCTATTTTTTTTCTATTCATTCTTTCTTGTTATTTCTCCTTCTGTCACAGTTGTGTCTTTTGTTATCTTTATATTTTAAAATAAACTTTTCTTCAAATTTGTTTATTAACATGCTATTTTCTATAGTTCAACATCCAAAGAAATAAATGGATTTGAGAAACTCTCAAGTCCAGATATTTACAATGGCAACAGTGATTTCTGCAGGGTTTGCGTCCAGAATATAAAATTTATTCACGGTAAAAGCAGGTTGGTAGCTTCTTTTCATTCTTTCTAAAAATTTTATAAAATATTCACCTCCGAGAGTATTATTACTTGTTAGACTCTGTATAATTGATATTGGAATTGTTCCTTTTTGACGCATTTTTTTTTTCTGTGTTTACAGTTACAACAGTGGAAATACGAGTGGAAAAACATCAAGGTACTCAACTCCTCCACTTTATTCACGCACTCCGAGTGCAAATGGCTGGGACAGCACCTTTATGTACTGCAATAACTCACCGCCAAAATACCACTGCAATACAGCACTTGATGATGATGGTTTAATCCCCTTAAAATCTGATGTGCAAGAACGGTTACGACAAATTATTGAAGATTACAAAGTAAATTTATACAATTGCGTAGTTGCAAATGAGTTACATTATTTTCATCCTTTTCAGAAACAATTGGAGGAGCTACAAAGGGAGATACACACTTACCGTCAAATTTTAATGAAACCTGCCTGTCACAAATGCAGCCACGATGGTGGTGATAAAAACGAAGAGACGGTGAGTTATTACCAATTATTGTGACTATAAAGCGCTATTTGGTAATTAAAATCCCTAATATTATTTAGTCAAGCGGTTCGGCTTCGAGCAGTTCGTCGCGTTCAACGTCCGGATCGATTACACCGCCATTAAAGGGGGTCAGTTTGAATGTCGCAAAATACTAATCCATCTTATTACCTTAACTGGCCAAACTTTGTGTGCGTTTTGTGATTAACTGGCAGGGGGACTGTGGTCGCAAATAGGGGATAAACCTTAAAGCATAATGAAAGTAGCAGGAAACCCTATTTAATGCAACCACATCCTTGCTATAAAATAACGTAATGTTTTATTTGTTTATAACTTTTTTAGAGTTCTGTAGTGGAATCGGTTGGTAGTGCTGGGGAAGGTCAAGCATCCGCTGTGGAATCATTACGGTCGGATATGTCCTGGGAGGCTGTGGAAGATGGAACTAGTTTTTGTGAGGTGAATTCGAGAACATTATGGGTTCCCGATCATGCCGTTAGTAGTTGTACAGGTTGTGGAACGGAATTTTGGCTGGGGAGGCGGAAACACCACTGCAGGTAAATCTAATTCTGCACCGTTAAAAATCCCCATAATTCCTACCCCGATTTTCAGGGCGGTTCGTAAATATGTGTAGATAGAAGTACTCATCCTCTCCCCCTTCTCCCTTCATCCAAATACGAATGATTTCCAAGGTGAATTTTTGTATTTGTGTGTTTAGGAACTGCGGTAGGATATTCTGTGCGAATTGTTCTGAGAATAGCACCCCCCTCCCTTCCGAGCAGCTATATGATCCGGTGCGAGTATGTACATCTTGTTATTCCAAACTGAGAAGGTGCGGCGATATCCCAGAACAATGTAAACACAACACAGTCGCACCGGCCAATAACAACCCCCACCAAATAACCGCTTCTAGTAATTAGAGATGATCCTTATTAACATGTGTGTGGGCACACCACAAAATATAAGAAAAATCGTTAACTAGGTAAGGTACATCCAACTCAGTTATTCATCGTCCAATTACAAATTTTGCATCTCAGGTAAAACAATTTTACTTTTATTTTGGAACTTTGGATGGGCCAGCAACTGTACCATCCTCCCCCATCCCCTGAAATTCATTAGCTTCTAGTCAAGAAACTTGAGAAAAAAATTTTAAAAATGTGATTGATTTTGTGATTGGTTCAGAGGATTTGAGGGATGTGCGTAAGCCCGAAACATTGTAGCTTGCCCTAACCTCATTCCCGCTCCTTCCCCCCCCCTCCTCACATTTCCCGTGCTAATTTATACAAGATTTAGCTGTGATGGTTTTAATTTTTTTGTTTTATTTTTATAATTAAGTAATAAAAGCGGTATACTAAAAACTAACAGGGTGCACAAAAAAATCTGTAGACTTTTTTATGGAAGTAGAAACGTGCAAGTGCACGACTTTTTTAGGAAATTTATCATGTGAAGGTGATTGAACTCTTCAGACACTTGAAAATTCAAAAATGCCCTCCGCCCTTCCGCCCCCTCACTATATATCTTCATATACAAATCCAATCAAACAAACTCTGCAAATTGAAAACTTCCTCTCTGCATTATTTCAAGTGTCTGAAGATGTAAATCATCCACATCTTGTATTATATCAATTTTTAAATGTAGTCCAATTGGAATTTTTTAATTTCACCCTGAACTAAAACGGTTTGCTCAGAGCCAAAACTACTATTTAATGAAATTCATAACAAAACCTGTCAGAATAAAATATATTTAAAAAGGAATCTATAATTAAAAAAAGTTGTTTTACTATATTAATTCATTAAACAAACGTGTATTATATGAAATATATATTAAAAATATTTATTTTTATTATTATGATTATTTGTAAATTAAACAGAATTGTTTATATATATATATATATATATATATATATATATATATATATATATAAACATTTGTAATTATTGTATGTAATTATTATAATGATGGTCTTTAAACAACTTTTGTTTCAATCACCCTTAATTTTTATAATGACAGGGGTGGGTATGAAATTGAGATAGGATTGAATATTTTAATAAGAACCAAGATTCATTTGAGATTCAGGCATGGAAAGATGAAAATCAATAAAAAGAAAAAAAAATTGAAAGTGTAAATGTAAAAAAATCACTTTAAAAATTGAGAAAAACAATACAAAACAAGTAATTCATTAAAATGAAAATGAAAATATGACAGAAGATGAGGAGACCAAAAAGAGTTATTGAAAAAGAGAAGAGAAATCATAAGGCAATTTGTGTGGAAAATTGTAACCTAGAATAATCTGTGCCTAGAATGGAAAATAAATTATAGGAAGTTTGACATTGGCTCTCTTGATTTACGTTCTTTTAGGTTGGACATGCTGTATTTTAAGTTGAAGTTGGCAATCGTTGAACTTGACAGGTAACCTATAATCTATTAAAGTAAATTTTTAAATTTTATCTCCTTAATATTTTAAGAATAACTTAATTCAAATATATATTTAGAACTAAAGTTTTCCAATTGTTTTTTAGATTTCTGTTGGACGAATTGTTAATACAAGATTTTTATTTTTTGGTGAAGCTAACCTAGAAAAATTTCAGAATGGAAAAAACCTCGTATCCAACGTTTAATCTTTTGAATGCAAAAGAAATTACAAAGCTATAATTCTTTGATAACTGATAAATAAATGTAAGTAGGAAGAACATTTAATTTTATGCTTCATTACGCCTACTCTTCCAGCTAGATTATTTGTTTTTTTTTTTTGTTTCATAAATCCAATCAAAAATATCATAAATCTTAGTCCGTCAACAAACCATTATTACTACAATAATATTAAATAAAGGTAAAGTCAGTCGTAATGCTGGGATCATGTACTACTCTTGAATTTGAGATATAGAAATGATTTGTTAAGCAATGGTTTTCAAAATTACAAATCTAGCTCATTGAATAACAAAATATATCAAGATATACGTAATTTTATTAACTACTTTTTATTATTATTTGTTGTAACAGTTATTTCAATTTCTTTTTTTTTTAGTTGGATGAAAATGTAGAGATTAAGGATCATTGCCTATTCAAAAATAAATAGAATAAATTTAAGAATATAATGAACAAGAAATGATAGAAACTTGAGAGAATTTGAAACTGGAACAAATAAATTTGATAAAAGTAGAGAAAATGATACGTTTCCACGTTAATTTTCATGACCTTAGCATATCTGCACCTGCTTCTGCTTGATTTCGTAACTCAAAATAAAGTAAGTGCTCCTAAATTTCTAAGTGTTTTTAACAAATTAATGATTAAGCACTTGCTGTTTACCACTCAAAAAATATCAGAATCATGTAGGCCAAAGATAAACTACAAGTGCTACTGCTTTCCTTTCATCAGTTTATATCGTTTATCACCTATCCTTCTGCAGAGAGATACTTTCAATGGTGCATTTAAAATTTTGCACATATTTTAGACAATTTGTTGTTGATTGTTACGTAAGTTATCGAGAATAAACAGTAAACAATCTTAAATGCAGTTGGACGTATTTTTATTCATTCATAAGTTACTCATTAAATTATCAATTTTTAATAATTTTGAATTGTTTCAGATAATTATTGTAAAATAACTTCTACCCAATGGATGCAGCCAAAAGTGAAATGGAAATTTCGACAGGGGAAGCAGAAGGCCTTACAAAACATAAGATTTTTCTAATTTATTTCAATAGTTTATTTAAAACTAAATTTCAATTTAAACACATTGTAAAATGAAGTATTTGTTATAATTTACATTTTTATTCAATAAAAGTAATTTTTTTTCATATTTAATTGCTTTCTCCCATTTAATCTATTTCAGAAGATTAAAACAATCCATTTCACACTTAAACATTGATTATAGGCAACCCGACATACTGACATGTATGTTGCGTTGCCTAGTTTTAAAAATTCACATTTCCGCTCCGCAATTGAACTTCATTTTAATTCAAAAATGATGTATAAATTTGACTGGGAATAACAAAATTAATTTGTATCTATGTGAAAAAAAAGAAAAATGGCGGGAAATTCAAATATATATATATATATTATACACTTATTGCTTATTTGAATTTCCCGCCATTTTTCAAATTAGTGAGAAACATGCTTATACAAATCCGCGTTTTAATTTTAATTTCTTCATCCTTCATTTTCGTTTCGAAAATTGCTAATTTGTATCAGGAGAACATAAACGAGAAGAGGTATCCGAGTAGTAGGAGTATAGTTCGGTTCACTTT
>JAODAH020047198.1:0-14557 GCA_027574865.2 Coproporus ventriculus | reverse complement strand
TTTCTGTAATTGATAAATTATTTTGTTCAAGGATTAATCACATTATTTCAAAAAACTACCAAACAAAACAAAAACAAGGTTGGAGAAATTGGAGGGAATGCATTAACAATAATCTTACACTCTATAAGTATAGCAGCGCAAGCAAGTGCGTTTGTAGTTTGGCCTTTAGTAGATGGAAGAAAAATACTTTGGTTAATACCTATATCAACTTTTTTAATATCAATCGGATGGTGGGAAAATTATTCTGGTGAAGATTCAAAAATTCCGTTCCTAAGAGCATATGCCAAGAAAATTAAAGATTTTAGAAACGACACATATTTCATATATATGTTCCTATCTTTGTGGAAAATTTTGGTTTTCTTTAGTTCCATGGTCATAATCTTTTATATAGATACGGGCAAAACAAAATATTTGTTTAATAATTTTGAAAAAGCTTTTGCTCCACATGATATTTATGTTGAAGAGGTGAGTAGAATTAACATTAGCTCTTAGATCATATTTAATGGTGGGAGGGGTCATAAAACTGGCCTTTGCATTAATCCTTGTGGTGAATTCCTTATTTTGATTATATGCATAAGTCTAACATTAAAATTTAAATAATTCAGATTCATTAATTTACTTTCATATTTTAATTTTTAGGTTAGAATATCTTATAATTTCTTATTCATGTTTTAGATAGAACCAGTATACATAGCATCCATAGCAAATCTATCAAGTGTCATATCAATTGGAGCTGGAACAAATATTGAAAGCAGCTACTTAACACCTGTGTGGGTATGGTTGATCAACATCGGTTGCACATACATCTGTTATGCTTTTGGAAAATTCACCTGCAAGGTTATGATTCAACCTTTCAGTTTCGCCTTCCCAATTAATTTAACAATGCCTGTTGTAATATCTGGCTTAATTGCAATGTCAGGTGCATTTATAAGGGATGAATGTTCTTACACACGTTCCATCCCAGAATATTTATTTTTCGATGTGCCACCCATTTATTACTTAAAAGATTTTATCACTCAACAACAGTCTTGGATTTGGTTGCTCTGGTTGCTCTCACAAACATGGATCACTGTACACATTTGGACACCAACATGTGAAAAATTGGAAACTACCGAACGGTTATTTGTAAGACCTATGTTTGATCCTTTCTTTATAGATCAAGATATAGCGCTAAATCGCAGAATACATGATAAAAAATATTTACATTCGAATGAAAACACTATTCTGGAAGAAAGTGAGATGAGAGAGTCACTTAGCACATTATCAACAACTTCGAGTGAATATGTTGAAGAAACATTTCCAGAGGATAGCAGAACAAGGATTTATGCTTGCGGAACAATGTGGCATGAAACTAAAGAAGAAATGATGGAGTTCTTAAAATCAATTATAAGATTAGATGCTGATTACAGTGCTAGAAAAATTGCTAATGAGCGTAACAATACAATTAACGAATTCGGTTATTACGAATTGGAAAGTATGTGCCTAGCATTTTTATTTTATCCAAGTAGAAATTTATTTTGATTTTTTTTTAGCTCATATCTTCTTTGATGATGCGTTCATTCGAAAAAATGAAAATGATAATTCACCTCTTCTTAATATGTATGTGAAAGATTTAATTGATGGAGTTAGTGATGCAGCTTCTGAAGTTCATGAGGTTAATCTGAAAGTGCAAGATCCGATTAAATATCCAACGCCGTATGGGGGTCGATTAGTTTGGACTTTACCTGGAAAAAGTAAAATGGTTGCACATTTGAAAGATAAAAAGAAAATTCGTGCTAAAAAGAGGTGGTCTCAAGTTATGTATATGTATTATCTTCTTGGACATAGGTAGGTAACACAAAAGATAATTTTTGGAAACATTTTTGGCATTCCTAAATATAAAAATTGTCCAATATTACCTTTAAAAAAAATGTTGCAAACTTTTGCACATTAACAAGTCTAAAATTTAGAAAACGTTTTGGTATGATTTCATATTTTTACAATTAATTAACCTCTAAATAATTTTTTTAGGTTAATGGACACATCTTTAAATACAACTCAGAAAGATATGCGAAGTGAAAACACTTATATTTTGGCTTTAGATGGAGATATTGATTTTCAACCCAAAGCAGTGATACTTTTAATAGATTTAATGAAGAAAAATAAAGATTTGGGTGCAGCATGCGGTAGAATTCATCCAGTTGGTTCTGGTGGTATGGTTTGGTATCAAATGTTTGAATACGCAGTCGGGCATTGGCTACAAAAAGCTACAGAACATGTGATTGGATGTGTACTTTGCAGCCCCGGATGTTTTTCTTTGTTTAGAGGCAAGGCTTTGATGGATGATAATGTCATGGCTAAATATACCACAAAATCAACTGAAGCTCTTCATTATGTACAATTCGATCAAGGTAAAAAAAAATTTCTATGAAGTTACCAAAATTATTCTTTTTTCCTAATTTATCTTACTTATTAAAGGTGAAGATAGATGGCTCTGTACTCTTCTTCTCCAAAAAGGATTCCGAGTTGAATATTCAGCAGCATCAGACGCATACACTCACTGTCCCGAAGGTTTTAATGAATTCTACAACCAACGCAGAAGATGGATGCCTTCAACCACCGCAAACATCCTTGATTTGCTCAATGATTACAAACACACAGTTAAAATTAACGAAAATATTTCAATGCTCTACGTTTTCTATCAAGGGATTCTAATGATTGGAACCGTGTTAGGACCTGGCACCATTTTCCTTATGTTGGTCGGTGCATTTGTCGCTGCTTTCCAATTAGATCAGTGGAGTAGTTTATTGTGGAACCTGATACCCATTTCGATATTCATTGCTGTCTGCAAATTTTTCAAAGAAAATGTACAAGTAAGTAGTACCACACAAAAAAAATTATCCGATATAATTTGTTTAATTTATTTTACAGTTAGCCGTTGCAGCATTCATAAGTTCTATGTACGGTTTGGTTATGATTGCAGTATTGGTAGGTGTTATGCTGCAAATGAGTAGTGATGGTTTGTTAGCACCTTCTTCACTTTTCTTCTTCGTTATGGCAGGTGAATTTATAATCACAGCCCTCTTACATCCAAAAGAATTTTACTGCTTGAAATATGGAGTTGTTTATTACATTACCGTACCTAGCATGTACATGTTGCTCGTTATTTACTCAGTTTTCAATATGAATAATGTTTCTTGGGGTACAAGAGAAGTTACTGTCGTACCAAAGGTTTGTACCGATCAATTTTTTGAGGTTAAATTAATCTTAATTGGCTTTAAATTATAGGTTGGAGACCAGGTGCAAGTTGCACCAAAAAATATAACAATGACTGATAGAGTTTTAAGCATGTTTTCAATGATAGCACCAAAAACGAAACAAGAAAGTTCTTGCAATTTAAATATACCTGGTATGTTCAATTGTTTGTGTTGCCCTCGAGATGCACATTCTGTCGAAGGTTATCAGTTAGAAGAAATTAAGAAAAGCCTTGATGAAATAAATAGGAGAATTGATTTGATATCGCATGGTGTTCAAGAACCAATTACCATTAGTCCTCAGCGTAGGAAAACTGTTATGCTTGAAGGTAAACAGACCTAACCTAAAATTTATTATGAAACTCAATTTTGAGGTTATTTAACAAACTAACATTACCTTACTTATGTTTTTATTGATTTAGGGTCTTCTGGAAAAAAAACTGAAGAAATTGTTGAAGATGATACACCAAATAGTGAAATAATAAGTAATAATGAAGAAATGGAAGAAGATGTAAGTGCGTGGATGGACGATGAAGATGTTGATAAATTCGAGGTTGGATTTTTGGATGAAAAAGAACGTTTATTCTGGATTGGTCTTATCGACAAATATTTACATCCAATCGATGACAGTAAAGACAAAGTAAGTTAAATCAAAATAAAAAATAAACATTTCATTAAACTTTTCCTTTTAGGATCGTATTTTAAAAAATTTAATTGATCTTCGAGATAAAGCGGTTGCAGCTTTCTTTATGATAAATTCCGTTTTCGTTTTAATTGTCTTTCTCTTAACCTTAAAAAAAGAAGAAATTCATATTGATTGGCCCTTGGATGTTAAAACCAATTTTACTTATGATGAAATTTCTGGAACCGTAAGATTTCAAGTATTTTATTTTTAATTCGTTTTAATTTTTGAAACTTTTAGATCACAATGACAAAAGAATATTTGGAACTTGAACCGATTGGATTTGTTTTTCTGATATTTTTCTTTTTCTTGATGATAATCCAATTTATAGGAATGCTTTTCCACAGATTTGGAACGTTTTGTCAAATTTTATCCAACACTACTCTTATCAATGAAGAAGGTTATGATTATGTAGCAGGGATTAAAGAGTTGCAATCACTTAAACCGGCTAAGAGAGATGAAGAAATGTTAGCACCAAGTAGGAGAAAAACAGTAGCTACAATCCAAAATAATCTAAAAACTGAGAAGAAAGAGGTTAAGTTCCTTGAAGATGCTGTAGAAGATAATTTGAATATGCCCAATTTAGACAAATCAAGTAAAAAATTTATATATTCATGTTATAATTTATATATCCATGTTATAATAATATTTGTTTCAGAGGAAGGAATTAGAAGGAGGACGACACTAGCGAATTTAAAAAATTTTGAAGATAAAGAAGGAAGGGATTTAAGCAGGAAAAGTATAATAAAATATCGACAGTCTCGTTTTTCTAAGGTTAATCCTCGAGTTTCTAAATTTGGACAATCTCGCCCTTCTAGGATTGTACCTCCTCGCGTTTCTATAGTTGAGCCCTTCAAGGACTTCTAAGGTTTATATCGATAAAACATAATAGGCAACAATTTTTTCCTGAAATAAAGAATTATTATACATTTTATATTTTAATATTAAAAGTTATATTTATTTATTATTAAAAATCATCAAAATAGGTAATCTGAAGATTGGTTGTATACAATGTTAAATGTTTGTATCTTTCCATTTTTTTTTTTGTATATACCATTTATATTTAAGTACCAAAATTATTACCAATTTATAATTTAAATGATAAACGTCTGATTTTTCCCTCATTTCTAATCTTTTCATCCTTTGAAAACATATATTATTTTAAAAATTAAATTTGTTGTCATGGTTACGATTACATCAATACAATCAATTTGATATATAATTTGGTACAAGAAATTACTAATAAACTAGTATATTCTGCGAATAATAAGATGACTGAAACGCTAAAAGAAATTGGCATATATTTTGATGAAGTGGATAAAGTGCGGATTTTAGATCCAGAAGTTTCCAATCAAACTAACGTTTTAAAAGATGAATGTAAAATTTATGTTGAAAGTAAGTTTAATATCTTACCTGAATTTACATCCTCAATTCAAATAAATTAATACAAGATTAAAAGCATTTTTATAACCTTAAAAAATTGTGTACATTACTCTTTCTTTAAAGCTTACTTTTTGAGGTTAGAATAACTGTTATCAAATTATTAACAAAGTTCATTATAAATTCAAGTTTTCTGTTGTAAAATGGGGAAAACATTATAAATATTAATAAATCTAAAACCTACTTGAAAGTTTGACTTGTTAGGGTTGTTCTAAAATAATGAAAAGTTCTTGAGCTCTACGGTACACCCTTTGAAAACGTAAATTTTTTTTAAAAAGTTTAAATTTTTAGAGATAAATGAATTTCAAAAATTAATCGATGCATTTATTGGAATTGTTGATAAATTAGCAACAGAAGTTGATAAACAGAAAATGAAGGCAATTAGTGCAAGAAATATTCTTCAAACAATGGAAAAGAATAGAGAAGCAAACCAGCAACAATTACAGGTAAGTCAAAACGTTTGGAAACATAAGAAACGTTGGCATTTAGAAAATATCGGTCTCTGGAGGCATTACCAGTTTTTTTTTTTAATATTGTATTTCCGATTTTAACACGCATTTGTTTTAGGCCTTGATAGGAGAGAAGTCCATGGAATTTGAACGACTCAAAGTTCAATTAAGCTCTTTACAAAAAACTGAAATGGAACAAAATGAAATAATAACAAATCTAACGAGTCACTAAATTTAGAAATTTCTGTATTAAATAATTTATTCTTGTAACAGTACAATAAACTAAAACTAAAGATTTTTTGTGTTTTTAAGTCAAAAATAATACATTTTTTAAATCCCTAAATTTGAAACGAAAAAAACTGACAAAAGTGTTAAATTATAACCTCAAACAAGTTTACAGAAATGGTTACAAAAACTGTTCCTAATTACAATGACAACAGCAACAGTGTACAATAAACGAATAAAATAAACAATATGGATAAATGTAGACACAGATTGAATAATCTTTCATTTTAAAATACTGCCTTAGTACTTATTTTGTATAACAGAAGGCACCACTAAACATGATCATATTAGATCACGTTTTATTTTTCTGTACAAATTGAATTCATAGAATCGGCTTCCCCAATGTTATATTAAAAAAAAATATATATTAGTAAAAAAAAAGTGTAAGGAGGTTGCCTCGAAATTATTTTGAAAAGAAATGAAATTGCGGAATGTCTGTGCATTCAAAACAAAAACGCTTATTATGTATATCATAAAATTCGAGGTTGTTATTTACAAATACAATCTTCAAACAGACTTTTTTTCTTCTTGTGATGTAGATTCAGTCTTTTTTCTTTTATTGTCGAGTTCTTCGGGTTCCGGACTAATCGATCGTTTTACACCTGAAGATTTGAATTTTATAATAATAGCTGTCATGTTATCACAGCCTGTTCCATCACCTAACGTATTTGGAGCTAAACAATGATCGAACATCTACAATTAGAAAAAAAAGATAGGTACAAAAAATTAAAAATTTCCTATTTATACAATACCTCCTCGCAAATTTTAGACAGTGATTTATCCTGTTTTAGACCTTGCTTGACAAAATCTACAACTTCCTGACTCGACATATAATTCCAAATACCATCACAAGCTAAAACCATGAACTCATCTTCATTGGGGTTAACGGTTAATGTACGAATATCAGGTAAAGCAGTGATCATTTGTTCCCTATCACTAAGTTCTTTGTTCTGCTTGTATGCATGATCACCGAAAGCTCTAGAAAGGTTCAAACCACCATTCACTCTTCCATCTAAAGAAACCTCTCCACCAGCTTTTACAACTCTAGCTCTTTCCAATTCATCTTCCGGCTTATGATCGATGCTCATATCTACTGCTACACCATTACGACATACTATACATCTAGAATCACCAGCGTTTGCAACATACAATTCACAATCTTTTAATAAAGCGACGACGGCCGTGCAACCACTATCCGAACCAGGTTCTTCACGCATATTTTTGACAAATTCAAGACTGGTTTTATCCTCCTCTTCATCGTCATCTTCACTATCATCATCTTCCTCAGAGGTTTCATCTTCTTCTTCTTCCTCTCCATCAATATTTACATTTACACCATCATCTTCATCATCAGAACTATCTCCTGTAAAAATATTGTTTTAATCTATCCTATAAAAATTAGAATAAGTAAAAGAAATACCACGTGGTTCTTCGAAGGTTTTATCTTCTTCATCCTCAGAGTCATCTGATTCTTCATTGAAGTCTAATAGTTTTGCGTATATTTGACGAACAGATCTTTTTGGTCTATCTTTGCTTAGCTTTGGTGGACGAGATTTAGCAGGTGCCTTTCCTTTACCTATAAAAAATAAGAAAACTGAAAAACCCTGATAAGAGGCATTCTGAACGTAAAAGATTCAAAAAAAGAGCTACAAAAATTTTCAAAATTACATAAACAATCGGAAATTTTCCGTAGAATACGATGCCACAATCGAAAAAGAAAAGAAACGTGCTAAGAAGAATATTAACTTGAAAGGCATTATAGCAGTGTAAGATCTCCAAGCAGGCATGCAAATATCGAAGGGAGATGTTTCGGCATTTTATTATAAATATTAAATTGCGTTTCCCTAGGAATGAGATTTTTTAGGTTATGGCGATATTGTATTTTATGAGCGATATGGCAGATGCTACAATTTATAAAGACCCATAATCACAAGATTGATACATATTTGCCATATCTTAAATTTTTAGCCGTTTGTATAAGCTAACCTGTTAATGTTTACCTTTCTTTGATACATCACCATTCTGAAGGGGGCAGCTAGAACTGGTAACATCTTCATCTGCACTTTCACTTGGTAAAACTTCTCCATTTTTTTGTGGACCATCATCAGATTCTTTATCTTTACCTTTAGTTACTGGACATTCGTGATCACCTGAACTACTAGGTACTGTAGCATCAGACACTTCATCCCCATTTTCTGGTTTTGAAGAAGAATCTGCACAACTAATCTCCAAATTTCCGCTACTGCTACTACTAACTCCATCGACATGTTCACTTAAACCCGATGAACTAGCTTTAGCTTTTAAATATGGCGAAGATGGCTTCTTCTCACAATCCGTCACATGAGCCGATAAATTATTCTTATATTTTTCGATAACTTTTTCAATTGGCATCGAAGCTTCCTCGTATAAATTGTTTACATTTTCTTCAACCTCACTATCTTCATCATCCTCTTCCTTATCATTAGCAAGACCTTTTAATTCAGTGATTACATCTTCAGTTGCAAGTGTAGCATCGAAACCTAAAAACGCATCTTCCAACGCCTTTTTGTAATCACCGTTTTTGTATGCTTCCATATTTTTCAGAAAATCTGGGAATTTCATTGAACAGTATTGGGCTACCTCGTGCCCCCCATGTCCATCATAAACAGCGAAGAGGGATGTATTCTCATCGAAGTCGAGTAAACAATTGTGAGCATCCTGAAAAATAAAAATGTAGTGGGATTAAGTCTAAGTGACATTCAAAATTATTATGTTAATTTTAAATAATTAATAAATTTACCTCTTGGCTTAGGCGCCAACCTTGCATAGAACTAGCCCCACAACTTAGCTTGTCATTGAGTTCGTCGATGGAGATTTTCTCAGTTATTGGCTCTGATAGGTAGGAACCCATGATTGCATATACAAATTTACAATGTTAAACAATTCAAATAAGATTTATTAACTACCCGATTATAATTAGAACAGTATACCGGTTAATGAACGCCTGCTTAACTCGCGCCCATGCTGTTTCTGACATACAACATGAGCCATACTGCAATATGGCGGACGCACTCGCGCCAAAATCTACAATATCCGGTTTGTAAAACAAAAACGCGCGAATATTTAAAAATAAATTATAATTAATAATTCAAATTTTATTTATTTTTATTATTAATTTCAACAGTAATATTAAGTATTTTAATTATTAAAATTAGATTTTATGAATAATTACAAAATTAATTTAAAAATTTCTTAATTTTTTCTGGCAAGTTTTTAATTTAACAGTTAAAACTTATCTTTTTAATCTATCGACTTTATTATAACTTTTTATTGCACTGTTTGTGGATTTTTCATTGAAACCTTGTACCATATACGGCTGCATGAAGATTTACTTATTCCTTTAATGTGAAATAATTTCTACATACGAAATAGCCCTTGATATAAATTTGGATGGAATAAATAAAATAAAATTAAAAAAAAATTTAAAATGTATTTTGTCATAAACAAGTGATTGATGATAAACATAATAAACAAACATTACTACTTCTTAGTGCTGCACATGTACATAACAAACGCAGATGAATTAGCATCATCTTTAAGTTTCGCTTGTTCTTTAACAAATTTTTCCATGGCTTTATTTATGCCAGCATATGCTAAAGAAGCGCTAGCATCTTTATGATCTTGATTCTTTTTAAGCTGTTGATTACCTTTAGTATCTTGCTTCTTTTTAAACTGTTGGTTACCTTTAGTCTCACTCACTTTTGGAACATTCTCAGATGAATTAAGTGGTTTTTTATTTGTAAACTGTTTTGGAACAGCACCTCCTCCCCGTTTATAAACTCGAGAAGATGATGTATGTGCATCATCTTTATTAGATATTTTTTGATTGCTACCATGATAAACTTTCTTCTCTAACGGTTTAAATTTTTGTTCTTGATGATCACCTTTCTGTTGATTTTTTTCTTTTGCCACATTATCAATTTTATTTTTAATTGGGTTTTGATTATTTAAATTATTTTGATTAAAATTGGTTGGTGGAGGAGGACTATTGAGCCTAGTTTTATTTTCATGTACAGGAGCTTTCTTTTTTGCTCCTTTTTGGTTATCATTAGTTTTTGTAAATCTATATTGAGGTGGTACATATTTGTTCAAATTATTTGAATTAGATGGAAAAGGTTTGTTATGAAATGGATTGTTGCCATATTGGTTCGGAATATTGCCATATTCGTTACGATTGTTGCCATATTGATTAGGATTGTTATGAAACATCTGCTGATTATTACCAAATTGATTTGGATTATTGTTAAATTGATTTGGGAAGTTACCAAATTGATTAGGAACATTTGGGATGTTCCTAAATTGATTTGGCACGTTAGGGAATCGATTTGGATTGTTAACAAATTGATTTGGGATGTTACCAACAAATTGATTTGGGACATTATCAAACTGGTTTGAGTTGTTACCAAATTGATTTGGAATGTTACCAAATTCATTCGGATTGTTTGCAAATTGGTTAGGAAAGTTACCAAATTGATTTGGATTATTTCCAGGATGATTCTGTGGAGGAACAAATTGATTCATATTGTTTCCAACATTTCTTGGCATATTTGGAAATTGATTTTGACTTGACGGAGGCACAGCAAAATTTCGCTCATTATTGTGATCACTTAAATTATCCTCTTCACCATCGCTTTCTTTTGCACCCTTCTTTGCTTTTGACTTTGCTTTAAAATTCGTCTTCTTTTTATTTTTTGCGGGTTTTTCTTTATTTTCAGGTACTTCAGAAGGATTTACTGCATTTTTATGTTTTAAATAGTTTTCTACAATAGTTTTAATAGCATTTTCATCACAAATATTTAAATCTTTTATTTTCTGCAATAATTCTTCTGGTATATCTCCTTTCTTTTTATTTTTGCTCTTTTTATCTTCTGGTTTTTTAATCATATTTGGATGACTGTACTCCATTAATCTAAGATGATGTTTTTTATTTTCTGTTTGTTGTTTTTTGTGAAGTTCCCTGATCTTTTTCCCTGTAAAATCTAAAGAATACAGCAACTCAATTTGTTTCTCAACAATTTCAATTGTGATAACTTTTTCGATTTGGCAAGATTCTTTAATTACACTGAAAATTTCATTCTCTTTTTCGTGATGTTTTCTGAGGTCCTCATAACGTTTGATCAAATCTTTGTTTTTCTCTGGACCTTTTGAATTCTCCCTAAAACATAAAGATTTTTAGGATTGTGACGATTTAACATTAAAATTTTTTTTTTCATAATAATTTTCGATTGATAGTGTTGCGTTTTTTAAAAAAAGGTCATGACATATTACCTTTCGATTAAATATTGCATGTAGTCATCATAGGCATCATTATAAACAGTTATAGAGTTATCTTTCAAAAACTGCCCAAATGCTGTTATAGACTTCGCGATAATTGTTTTTTCTTCATTATATTTCATAGTTCTATCCTCAATTTTTTCAATTACTTCTTCCTTCAATTTAATTCCTTCTTCAACTGAATTGATCTCTTTTTGTACAGTGCTATCTACATCATTATCTTGAAAAATCTCAGTAGTATAGAAAATTTTCATGTGACATGAAAAGAAACAACCGCACGTTTTGCATTTCTTATTCGGATCAAATTTCTCACAATATAATAGATCAGGAGAACCAATAATCGCTTGGGAAGAACTTGTAGAGCACAAACATGGTTTATGACATTTTGTTTTGTGGTGGTATTTGCTTACACCAGAAATCTGAAAAGTTCAAATAAATTAATAGGCAAGAAAAGAATATAAAAATGGGTAGATAGGTGGCAGCACAATACACCAATTCAAATATCTGTAAATGTGTTTTCATGGTTAAGACATAGCAAATTTTGCATTATGGATGGTGGAAGATCAATGAGATGAAAAGTACTTACGATTAAAACATCTGTGCATGATGGTGCTGTGCAAACCATTATAGGATCTGGAAGTGAAGTTTGCCTAATATTTATAATAGGCACATACAATTTTTTATGTAATTCTTCCAAACTTAAATTTTCTTCATTTATATCATTCTTATGACGTTCCAGTACCAACAAATTATCTTCAATAAGTTCACTTATATCTGTAAGAGGTTTAGTCAATTCTACAACTAATTTACGAGCTTTATTCACAGAAATCGTATTTCCAACTTCATGAGGTTTCATATTAGCACAAATCTTCCTAATAAAATTCCAACAAGTTTTTACAGATGTATCCCAACTAGAAACAATATCCTCCTCCTTCCCATATATAATTCCTTTACTTCTAGCTGCAAGATACCGAAATGCTTCATTATCAAAACAAAAAACATTTTCTTTTCCCCAAGGTATTTTAACATGGGGCGGTTCCTTCTCAATTTTTTCCAACATCATTTTAATGTTCGATAAAGTCATTCCGGGTTTATAATTTGTGCTTCTACTATTCGTAAAGAGAAACATGATGTTGTTTGATGCAGATTTTTCTAAACGAGATAATAACTCCAACAAACAAAACTCAAAGAACTTATTTCGTACCGCCTGATCCGGTTTTAAAAGGAAACATATCGCATGAATGTAATCAAAATTACTTATGTAGGTTAGGATGTTTTCAAAATTTTCTTTATCTTGATCCATTCCACGTGTATCTCCTATTCCAGGTGTATCAATTAAACGTATTTTGTGTCCTTTTAATGGAAATACATAAGCTCTGGTACCTAAAAGTACTAATAGTCTCGATTCGTTTTAATGCATGTAAGGATGTGAATCGATTACCTTGCGTCGATGAGTCACCAATTTTTTCATTTTCATTACTATCTTTACCAATTTTAATAACATGTTCTGTAAAGTTATCATCAAACACTGAAAATTTTGCAGGAATCAAACAAGCCAGTTTAGATTTCTTTGCCGTTTCATATTTCTCATATTCTAAATAGTTGGCAAATGCATTAATGAAGGTGGATTTCCCAACACCACTCTCACCAAGTAATAAAATATTTATATCGGACTTTAAAACATCTAGTGGCTTCATACAACTAGTATCTTCTGTTGGATTTTCATCCATTTTGCTAAAATTTGATTATTCAATAAGAAATATTGCAGCACACTATTATTAATGATAAATTGAACATATAATTAATGATTTCTTTACAGCATTGCCTTCATTTTATTAATTCTAATGCATAATTAATTAAAAAATATACTAATCCATTGTCATAGGACTAAAAAAAATTTTTTATTTGCTAATTTGAAACATGTTAGGAGATAGGTATTTCCCCTAATTATCTCAAACCAAGATGGTGAAAATATTAATATATCCATCCAACAAACAATTGGAAATAACTTCTAGATACTAACATATGAAAATTGATTATCCTAATAATAAATAAAATGACATACCTGTTTAAAAAACTAATTAATTGTGTGGAAGTAAATTTGTTTCCATATATATAAATATTTTTTTGTTATCAAGGTCGAATTATTTTACTTACCAGTTAATACAGCAACACTATCAACAATTAAATAAAATAAGTGACAGATACTTAAATTATAAATTATTAATTTTAATTTAAGGAATTCGAAGCGTATTTTGGCTGGAATATATTTATATTTACAAAACACAAATGTTACAACACAAGACGTACACAATTCCACAGCTTTTATCTATATAGATTGATATAGATAAAGTGGATAAGTGACGTTGGAAGCGCATGCTCACAAGGGAATGTAGCTGAATGCCTGAATGTAGCTTATATGAAATCATCTTTGTATCGTTCCAGAATGTTTACCTTCCGCTTCCCAGGTGTCCCGCGAGCGGGACACCTGGGAAGCGGAGGTCGTGAGTTCGAGACTCGCAGGGATTGGATTTTTTAAATTTAATCCGAAAATTTGTATTTAAATCTTTGAAATAGTAGTAGAAGTGAGATGTAACAATGGTAAATTGTATGCGATAGAAAGAGGTTGAATAAGAGAAATTTTGAAATTTCTTCGATTTTTATGAAAAATTTTCCTACAATTTTTTCCTAATTTTCGCCTCACAATGAGAAGAAGTGAGATGTAACGATGGTGGATCGTTTAGTTAGAAAGAGAATAATAGAATTTTAGAAATTTCTTCGGTTTTCATTAAGAAATTTTCTATATAAAATTTTATAAAAGAGTTTATATAAATAATTTCAAACTAAAAGAAGAAAACTTTTTTTTGCTTTTTTCTGCGGATATATAAGTAGATAATGAAAAAATTCGGGCAGTATCGAATTTTTTGAAAAATTTCTCATCGATTATGTGCTTTTAAAAAATTCCAAGCTTTTCATTAAATTTACAAACTTCAATTTCTTTTTTCCTGAGGGAAACAAAAAAAGAAAACAGCCAAAACATACATATTTCTATTTCTGAGACTAAAAGTGACCAAATGACTCAAAATTTTAAGAAAATGTTTTCAAAATAATCGTGATTATACAACATTACCGCTCAAATTTGAAATTCTAGATAC
>JAODAH020047129.1:0-12205 GCA_027574865.2 Coproporus ventriculus | reverse complement strand
GAAACTATTTCTCCTATTCAAACATCAACAGGCAAACCAAACTTGCATCCTATCTTGTCTCGCCACCCGCAACCCCAAAACACAGTGTGTTATAAGTAAATGTAAACATTTAATTCCAATTAAGTTTGTGTGTGCACATCACCCGCATTAAAACTTGGGAAGTGTTTCTTGTACGTTCACAACACATTCGAACCAGTATAATATCCTTCACATTCAACGACACTACAAAACTTCCCAGTTTATGTAGTTGACCGCATTTCAGAGACAACCAAATACGATTTTCGTAGTGCAAGCACGTCCGTTCCTCGCAATAAACAAGCATTTCAAATTTCCCACTTGCAATGTAATTTAATGCATTGAAAATTATCAATTCCAACATGAATGAATGCATTTTAATTCGGACATTTTAAAATATTTAAAATTATTTTATAAATTTGTAAAAAGAAAATAATTAATGCAGATTTTCTTTTGTGCTCTTTTAAATTAAATATGTAGCTTTATAATCCGTGTTCGCTCCTCCAATTAATAGCTGATTCTATCACAGTTTTAACCAAAAGTTTTCGAATATTTTATTTGTTTGATTTTATCCTCGTTGTTATCGTTGCGATCAAGATTTTACAATTTAAATAACAATCTGTATCCATCAATCTCATAAAATAATAACAAGCATCCTCAATCATGCTGGATAAATATTAACAGCATAATACATTTTCAACCCTGTGTAAATTTGATTAATGGTTTTGAAGGGAGAACCTTTCAACCCTTTCTATATCATATTTGTGTATGCAGAATAATTTTTAGGTACAAATTAAGGGATCAAAATTTCCGCTTATTTAAATAAACAACTTTAGTTGCGTAAATATTTTCCAATAAAAAAAACCGGCACATCTTTTTTAATCTCTTACAGAGCTAATTCAGATGCGTGTATCTTCGCGTTACTTCCACTAGCGTGGATATGCGGCTCTTTACCTCTTCATTGCTCAATGCTCTGTACGTTACGGGGGGTTAAATTGAGACTTCAACGCCACCATTTGCTCGTTACGTTTTACTATTATGTGTGATGAGATTTCCTCCCTGAAATTTCCCAGAAAAAAAAAATCATTTCAATAACGATTATGGATCTGCGAGGCGGAAACCTGTTGTATGGTTCTCATTTCCTGTTTTGAAAGAATATATTCATACATAAAATTTATGTGAATTTCTTTCAATGCGATAATTCAATTAATTAATTAAATAAATATGATTGAAAGTCAATAAAAACAGCGGAAATACAATATTCAAATTAATTTTGTTTTATAGTTGCATATTTGGAGCATTTTGAAAGTAAAATTATATTAAATATGATTCTTATTGCTACCAGTGCATGTGTTTTTTTAAAAAAACTTGCATGTATGTAACTTGTAATATTATTCAATTTGTAATTTACAGTTAACAAACATCTTGGGCGTAATACTTCAAGACCGTAATGGAAATTGATATCTTTGTAATTACTTGCTCAAAGTAAGGAAAAGAAACAACCACCAAACATGCAATATACCTAAAGCAATGAATTAAACATCCAACTTGCACTCCAAGAAAACTAACCAATTCTCCCTCATACGTGTACACGCAAACCATTTCTATTCCAATTAAATGCAACAGTTTTGCCCGAAAATAATTTCCCCAAAATGTAATTGAATTTAATTATTTATCCTTCAACATTTGCATTGATCTAACCCTCGTGCAGAGGGTGCGTCGAGCAACAATTTAATGTTTGATAGCTCAATATTATACAGATGCACAATAGATAAAAGTACGATGGTGAGGAGGATCGCGAGGCTTATAAATTTTTATAACTTTCCACACGCCATATAAAAACGCACGACGAACAAAGAAATATGTAGGAAAAGCGGTGATAGATGAGCATGAGTTGCGAGGTTGCTTATCCCTATTTTAAATCACTGGGAATTATTTAGCACGCGAGTTGATCTTTAATAAATTATCTACGGATGGAAATTAAGCAGATTGTTAATGATTAAATCGGGTTAAATTAATTGGATTCAATTAGCTTTTGATTAATTACTCAATGAGAGGTATAAGCATTAGGAAGTTCCAAGTTGGGCAAGCGGATTACGGTTTCTTTAAAAAAAAGGATAAGAGCAAATTGCAGATTTATGTGATGTTCATCTAAAAACTTGAAACTCTTTGCTGAATTGCAGTTATATCACATTCATTTCATAAATTTATTTTACTTCTGCTATTCCACCATAATACCATTTTATAAATCAATAATATTCTGCAATTTTAGTACTGGTTACCACCAGTATTTTGAAAATCACTAGAATCAACTCACAAGATTTCTACAAATAACAAAAATAAGTAAAGAAAATAGGTTCTAACCCCTTAATAAATTTCCTTTCATTACGCAAAGCAAATCCATAGAAATTCGTTCCAATTTCGCTAGGTCTTATATAATACCAGGGGTGTTTACAGGAAAATCCCATGAGTATACCACAACAATAACTCATTCCGGGAACTTTTGAATTACCCCCGCGAATACGAAAACCTTTAATCCTCGCAATAACCTGCCACTTCCTATCAACCAAAAAATAAAACTTTCTTCCACCTAAAAGCAACATCATGATGTATCATAAAATCCGTCTGCTTTAAATTAGCTGCAGCAACAAATCTCGTCTTAACTAAACATTCATATGCGAGGTGGCTCTCTTAATTCCACAGCGAACGAGAGTTTTTTTTTTAAGTTTCCCTTTTCAGACTGAATTAAGCGCCAAATGAAAAGAGAAAGGGGGCGGCTTGCTTTAAAATTAAAAGAAGTGTGCGATGAATTTGAAAACGGTTGGTTGAATCTTACAAAATGCAAATATTGAAAGGAGGGTTGTATTTTTATGCATGGAACACAGCAGCCATTTTTCTGCATGAACAAGAAAAATCTTTGAAATAATATTTAAATGTAAAAATACGGAAATTGCTTTGTTTTCTCTGGCACATAATAGAAAATTAATGTATAGATAAGTTAAAGAAACATTTTAGTAAAAATGTTATAAATCTTGGCTTCCAGTAGAATCTTCAGTTTATTATACATACAATAAAATAATTATAATTATAATGTATTATCATTTACATATATTGTAACTTTACAACTTGTTTATTTATAATTTTTTTTTACTTTAATATTTTTTAATATTGTTTACATTTAACACGGATTGTAAAATTAATACAAGAACGCAACAGATCTTGTTAGAAATACCTAATAGCTCCATCCATGTACTCTTTTTACACATTCTCAATTCGTCTTTTGCCTGACTTTTTTAATAAATTAAAATGTCAATCCAAAGGTGCGTTTAGGTTTAGAAAACAATTTAAAGTTGAGCCACCCTTTTATGTTACAGAATGGAACAGCATGTCGGGTCACGATGGGGTAAAGAGACAGCTTTCTGTCTCTTCAGACAGTAAACTGTTAGATGACGATATTAGGGAGGAGACCCGAGTGATTCTGCGACCCAAGAAACCCCCGAGGCCCAAATCAGAGGTCCTCCTCAATCAAGGCAGCGACCACCGTCGAACGAAAAGGTTTTCCGCGTTCGGGGTAAGTTTCCACTCTTCCCACAACTACAACATCCATTATTATATATTGCAAGCCCACTCCTCCCCTCTTATTAATTTCAAAACTTATTAAAGTTGATTAAAGCAACCCTCCCATATCTCATTAAAAAAATACTTAATGAAATTTTCCCTTAACTGAAATTCCCTTGGAAACATTCCAGGAGTTTCCCCCCGCCCACAATTTCCATTTCCATTTATCATTTTTATATGATGTGTTTCGAGAAAGTGAGCACTCTCCTCCTAAGAAAAATAAAGTATTCGGAAATTATTGCATATCGATCCTATTTCTAGTTTATCGGTGCGGTCGTGTTTTATAGGCAGTTGAACATGAACTACATATCGGAGGGGGTGAATTCACGTCGAAACTTTTTTTATTGCCCCCCATAATATTTCACCCATCTGCACACATTAACTGGAACTCAAATGTTCAGGTTCTATGCACATTATGTAAATCGTTTACTTGAAATTTTATCATTCAAATTGTAATGCGCTGTGTTCTTTTCTGTTAAATTCCAATTTTTAACACAAAAATAAAAATATTTCTCTCAATAGCTTCTTTTACACGAAAATAAAACTTACGGATTATGTTTTATTATTTTATAAATATAAATATTGAAAACTGTCAAAGAAAACTAAAATCCGTACCATAACAACAACCAGCCATTGCTTTTGAAGTTATTTAGAGATCATTTTTATTTTCTTCTGAAAATCGCGTTCCTTTTATAAAAGCAAGTGCACCTGCAGAATTATTTTCTTTCTAGGAATCGTTTTGAAAAGTTTTCCTTTGTGTCGCTATTTGTTGTCCCCAACTATTTTATTAAATTTCAACTTGAGGTTGGTGCTATAAATATAACTACTTTATCTTTCTTTTCTTATAAATACAAGTAAACACCAACGAACCTACATTAAATTAAAACATTTAAGTTAAAATCGCTGTCTCTTAATCACTTCAAAGTGTCTCGCTTGCTTTTTTCCGCGTGGCCGGAAAAATAAGCGAGAAGAAATTAATTTTTTGCTTAATCAGGAAGTGCTACAATAGTTTGCGATTCTTCATCTAGATGGACATCATTATCGCCCACTAAAGATTTGTGTGGATGCTTATCAATTAATCTTCCCCTAGGGGACAACAGTAGATACACAAACACGACCATTAAGTGTAGGGAACTGGTTGGCAGATCTTAATTGCCATCGAAATTAACTATTCATTAGATGGACAATGAGAATTTATTGCTGTTTCTTGAACTCCTTGTTTTCGTGTTTCAGTTTAGAGAAAAAAAAAGACAGAAATTCGAGTTAATTTGACTTTCTTATTCTTGAACTTTTACATGTTTTGCAGAATTATATATATCAGGAAACAATTTCTCGATCTCTAAACAAAAGGAATGTAATCTTTAGTCTTGGTACATTAAACATTTAATTTTAAATTTTGGAAATTTCTTCGTTCTTTTCAATTCTGCTAAGTTTGTTTATTGGTTTTTGGAATTTTGGTATAAATTTTATAAATACAATTTTCGGATTTTATAGACTTCTTTTAATATAGGTTATTTTTTTGTTTATTATTGTGAGTTCCGTCCACAATTCTGACTTAAACTTCTAAGGAGGGGGGGGGAGGGGGGTGAATATTAAAATTGTGACCACAACTACAAGTAAACCATTGGTAGGTACTTTTATCACAATTGGGCATAGAAAGCAGAAATTTCTGAAGATGTAGAAAAAACTCTTGGGAAAAAGAAAAGTCAATTATAATATTTCTTAAATATATCAAGACATTTCTCAAAATATCATAAAAATGTTGCTATTATTCAAGACAATGCTCCATGTACATTCTGAAAATAAATTTTGTTTTTTATAGGGTGATTCACCTTTCGGAAAATCAGAGGCTTATATAAAATTAGAACAATTAGGTGAAGGATCTTATGCAACAGTTTATAAGGGATATAGCAAGTGAGCAAAATATTTATTAGCCTCAAAATTATTTCTCTAATATATTTTTCTTTTATAATTTCAGTTTAAAAAACCAAGTAGTAGCGTTAAAAGAAATTAGACTTCAAGAAGAGGAGGGGGCGCCATTCACTGCGATCCGTGAAGCATCTCTTCTAAAAGAACTGAAACATGCTAACATTGTCACACTACATGACATTGTTCACACACGAGAAACACTTACTTTTGTCTTTGAATATGTTGTAAGTAAAAATCATAACCAAATTTTGTTTGGAAATCTTCAAAATTGTTTTTGTTTCTTAGCATACAGACTTATCACAGTACCTGGAGAGACACAGCGGGGGTTTAGATCCACGCAATGTGCGACTGTTCCTTTTCCAATTATTAAGAGGACTCTCATACTGCCATAAGCGAAGAGTATTACATAGGGATGTCAAACCACAAAATTTATTAATTAGTGAGATTGGTGAATTAAAATTGGCTGATTTCGGACTTGCACGTGCTAAATCGGTACCCAGCCATACGTATTCACATGAAGTAGTCACGTTGTGGTATAGGCCGCCTGATGTTTTACTAGGCAGCACAGAATATTCGACATCATTGGATATGTGGGGAGTAGGTTGTATATTCGTTGAAATGATTACCGGAATGGCGATATTTCCTGGTGTGCGTGATACGTATGATCAATTAGATAAAATATTTAAGGTAAGTATTTTCTAATTTTTGTTTTTCGAATCAAAGCATAAGTTTATGAATTAAAAGCTAGTAAAAAAGTAAATTGAAATATTGAAAAATCGACAAATTAAAGTTGTTAAACATTTTGGAAAAAAAGATAAATGAAAAATATAAGTAAAAAATCTTAAATTACTATTTCCTTTGCTTAGATTAATAAAAATATATGGCTTTTTAGGTGTTGGGTACCCCAACGGAAGAAAATTGGGAGGGTGTTACAAGGCTTCCCGGATATAAATTGCATAAGTTAGGATTATACAAGCCAAAATCATTAGGACATCATTGGACAAGACTTCATGATGTAGTACAAGGTGAAAATATGGCAACTTCTTTATTACAATTAGATCCACAAAGGAGAATAGGTGCTGATGAAGCAATGGTCCATCCATATTTCCATGGACTGCCTAAAAAATTATTGGAACTGCCTGATGGTAAGTTTGCAACACATCTGCATAAATAAATTTTCATATTTTTACTTTTTTTTTATAGATGTATCGATATTCAGTGTAGAAGGTGTGCACTTGTATCCTGAGCATTATAGTGGTATTAAATGAGGCCTAAAATGTGACTCCCTCTCAGGAACATATTATTTTAAGCAATGACCACACAGCTGACTATCTTTTCCACATGCTTTGCGCACTACGACTCATCCAACAGCGATTCAATTACAGTTTTCATATCATCCTTAAAAAAAAAAAGAAGTATAAAGTGTGTTTGTTGCCTAGGAATGTTTGAGAGTGGTGACACATAATCCGTTTTTTAAACATTTAATAAGAACTTGTTTTTATTTTAATTTTTAAGGAGACCTTAAACAAAATGATAAAAAAACGAAATTGTGATTTTGTGGTTTGTTTGCTCCCCAAATGGACAGGATTAAAATGTAACATGTGCTATGCCTTTGAAATAACTCTTTTTAGACGGAATTAGTTTTTTTCGGTTTAATGGTGTTACGTGATGTCGTAAAAATAACACATAGATCCATTCCTTCCATGGTGCTCAATTATACTATTTAAAACTAAGACTAGCTAAGTCTCTGGTCACATGGGCTGTAAACACTGCACGGAGCAGTGGACTGAGGCTGGGACAACCAGCCGGCACAACTAGTTATTGTTTATAGAGGAATTTTATCATAATCATTTTGCATTTATAAAAAGCAGCACCTGCACATATACATATACGTTTTTAGGTGCTTTCGATCATCGTTTTTGCCCCTCTTCTCCCCTGTAATAAAACAACACATTTAAATCACAATGATCCAAGTTGACTTTATAAATTATGAATGAAAATTTTTGTATTATTAAAATGTACGGTTCCATTTATCACCCTTAGGTTGTTTACTTACCAAATCTAATCAAAATACCAGTAGGTTTAAGATCTTCTGTTTATTACAAATAAACTGTTTATAAGGGTGGTAGGATGAATCGGATTATTATTTGCTATGTTTACATGCACCACTACACCAGTGTTTAGTTACATAATTAAATTTTAAAACATGAAGTGAACATTAAAAATTTTACCTCAAAAATATTTTGTTGTAAATAGTAGCTAAAAACATGTACAGAAATTGTACTACATGTTTTTTAATCAGCTGTTTAAATTTTGTAACTACCGGTTTCAAACCCTTTTTTACTATAAAACGGAAAAAATTTTATACAAGCAGAAATCACTTTTAGTTGGTGCTTGCAATTTAGTTCATAAACTACTTACGAGTTTCATCAACAACAAATACCTGGCAGAATAACTTTATCTGAAGAATGAAAATAGCATTTTATATTTCACTAGCTATTTTTTGTTATATTAAGTAGTAGCTTAAATCACATCACTTTTTATTGCTTAAATAACTAAAGTTTTATATATATATAAATTATATTTCTTACCTGTTTGTATGTGATGAAACCGGTAACTCCACTGGATTATTGTGTTTTAATTGTATTTACGTATTAATTTACGTAGATTATTCACCAAATAAATAATAAGCGCCCTTAAAATCTGTCAGATTCAAAACTACCAATCCTTAAGAAGAATTTTGACTTACATTATTCTTTTTTTTATTGTGTATATTAATTTTTTTGTGATTAAGGTGTTTATTGTAGTTATATAACCCACGTTTTCTATTTTGAATCTGATAGTAAATTTTTTGAATGAACATATGTTTGGTATAAGGGATCGAATTTTATATACTTTTGGAGATTTATATAATACATCGAAAATTTATGTGATTTTTTGCACTGAAATTCCTTATACCAAGAAGTTGATCTTAATGTGCCAAAGGGCAAAATCGCTTAAAGCATTACATAGCGTAAATTTGTATAGTTACACGGCATCATAAAAGAAAACTAATTCAGGAATAAATTATTCCTGCAGTCAATTTTCTTAACTGCCATATTTTATTTGTTCGTTATTTAATTATTTTTTTTTAGCGCAATATTTGTTTTGTTGGAAATTAAAGAAATTAGATATGGTAGGCCTAAATAAAAAACAAGTTTAGAGCAGGCAATCGGTTTTTAGTTGTAAATTACGTTATAGAGAATGCTGTGAGCTCTAGAACACCATCATTATCTGTATAAATTTATAGGAATCGTAATCAGAGTAGCATTTTAGTCCACGGCACTAAAGGTATGCGGCAATGCACCCCTCCTATGGTACGTCCAATTACTCGACAGTAAGCGTCCTGTTCTAGATTTAGAGAATTGAAACTCACAACCAACTCTGTGCACGCTTTTCAACGGCCAGAATTTCGTTTCTAATAAATCAAAATTATTGAGAATATCACTCTATATCCGCATCAGTTTTATGACGTCTTCTTGATAAAACTGATGGACTTGATTGTGATAAGAGTTGTTATTTTAAATCGGTATAATAATTAAAGCTAAATATGTATTTATTAAAAATTGAAGAAATTTTATGAAATGATAAAATACCAAGGAATAATGGTGTACGTAAATCACTGTACCATGTTGCATTGTATATAGTTATAGTTGTTTATATTAATAAGATAATTATACAGAATTATCGAAAATATTACTAAGTAATAAATGTCTTTGTATATCTCTTGTTTCTTCAGTATTTTCTAATTATTATTCACAATTTCTGCTCTGTCCTTTTCCTTGATTGAATCATTACTCACAACAAACATTATTATTATTATTACATTATTTTCAAACTTATAGTCTATAAGGATAACTTCATTCAAACCAACTTCCAGTAAATTCCTTGAAGATAATTATCCTTCTCAGATGGGTAAATTAAATTAATTGGTAAATTTATTTAATTTTTTACATTTAAAATTATTTTAAACGGGACGTTTAATATGTTGAAATTTTATTTTTTTTAAGAAAATATTTTGGTGGAAAATAGTTGAACAATTGAGTTGGCTTCACTGAAAAAAACTTAAGTTGGCAAGACTGGGCTGTCAAACATAACTAACATAACCTTCAAAAGTATTGGAGTTTGTGAGTATACTGCATTCATTTTATTAAAAATAAAAGTAATTAGAACAGAACAATTAATTTTGTCCTTTATAAGTTTTCACTTTACATTATGCATTATGTCAAGAACTTTGTTTAAAGTTTCAGAAGTTGACCAATATAATATTGAGATAAATTATCTTCATTGACATCCATAAGAAATCAGTTAAAAAGGAAAATGCAGTCCCCACATCATAAATACATTCAAGATCT
The DNA here is from genome assembly GCA_027574865.2 of Coproporus ventriculus. Taxonomy (NCBI): domain Eukaryota; kingdom Metazoa; phylum Arthropoda; class Insecta; order Coleoptera; family Staphylinidae; genus Coproporus; species Coproporus ventriculus. Next base: position 2,249 of record JAODAH020047129.1, on the reverse strand, counting down.
GAAGCCAAGCTAGAAACAAACAAAGAAACGATGTGACGGGTGAGTTCCTAGTAATGTTTACTATCACCACCTCCAATTCAGCTTTTATGGGGCACTAGGATATATAGAATATAGCTCAGTTTAAGAAAAATGTATGCTCGTCTCTGATATTCGCATCTTTTAGGCTGTAGATTAAATTTTCAAATTTTAATTTAAGCTCAATTAACATAAATCATTTATGCAAAAGATCAAAATTACATTTAGAGTTATGATTTTATTTCAGTTTCACTGCTAGTAAACTGCACCAGCATTTAAGTTGGCCAAAATGGTAGAGAATGGAATAAACATTTTTATGATAAAGTATAATTCCTTAATAATTGAGGTGAGGTTTTATATGTCACGCGTTTGTAATATACATTGTTATGTTTTAGATTTAAGAAAAAAAATGTTTAACCAACATAATTCCTTAAGAATCATTGCAGAACTAATAAGGATATTAAAGACTAAAGCTCCTCAAAAATGAAGAATAAATTAGGAATTCAGGTGAGATACAAATGAGAAATTGTGTAGGTAAATTTTAATGATTTACCTAATTTGAGTTTTATATCGTTGAAAAATTATCTTTTAAATTAATGAATGGGTCTTCATGTTTAAAGTTATTCTTACTTTTGGAACCTCATTCAAGATTTTTTAATATTATTTAACAATAAAATCTGAGCAAACATCACCTCAATACTTTAAAATCTATCCGTTATAAAACTTGTTTACAAAAAAAATATATTGTCTGAAAAATAAACTTGTTTCCTTTATATATTTTCACATCCTGGATACAAATTTATTATCCATTCACAAAGTGTAAGTTGAGAGTTTGATATTATTAACCATTTGTGTGCCGAAAACTATAATCTATTTTAAGTGATTTACCGGTTTATCGGTATTTATTATAAGAAACATTCAAAAGAGTTTGGTTTCATTTGGAAATAAGTTCATATATTTCGCATGTCGTAAATTAATTGGCCTTTATGAGACATCATTTATAACTGGTAATTACCTGGTACTGTTAAGACAATGACTTTGTGTTTGAAACATTAAAATACGTAAAGGACACATGTTTTCTCCAGCTTGAATATAGAATTCGAACAAGAATGAGAGACAGCAAACTTAAATGCAATTGGATATTGTTTTATCCATATCCAACCATTAATTAAATTATCATTGTTTAATAATTTTTAATTGTTTCAGATATTTATTATAAAATAACTTCTACCCAATGGACGCAGCTGAAAGTGAAATGGAAATTTCAGCAGAGGAGCATGCCTAATGAAAGAAAATTTTTCTTATTTATTTCCATATTAATATAATATTATATCCTTTAATTTAAAAAACATTGCAAAATTTAAATATCTGTTATGATTTAAATTTTTATGGAAAATGTCTAATGATATTAAATAAAACGGATTTTCTTATTCTCTCCTTAACAACTGTTTCATTTTTCCCATCTAATTTAAAAGGCTTCATTTCACATTTAATTGGAAGTTTTGTAAATGTTGTCTAGGCAACCCGACATACACGCATGTATGTTTAGTTGCCTTGTTTCAGCATATTTCGAAACCGAATAGTGTGCTTCACTTTTTATTAAACTATAGAGTGATCCGAATTATATAATTGAAAAGCTTTCTCAATAATTTGAGGGATTTAGAAGAAAATTTTATTTGCCGCTCTATAGTTTGCACAAAAGTGAACCGAATTATAAAATTGAAAATGGATTTTCTCAATCATTTGAAGGATTTAGAAGCAACGAGTGGTCGAAATAGGTTCCTTGAGGCATTAGCTTTACATTTCTGCCCTTAAAATGGAATTTAAAATTTTGAGATTTTGAAAAATTTCATGGACTAACCCCTTTGAACTTTTTTCGGCCAAAAATTAAAAATTTAAAAAATTCAAAAATTAATGCATCATCGTGTTACTACGTCTATTGGCTACTGCGGAAACGAACCTCTTCCCAATTGGACTTCATTTTGATACAAAAATGGTACACGAAAGTATTTAATTTTGACCTGTAAAAATTTTATTTGCCGCTCTATAATTTGCACAAAAGTGAACCCAACTATATAAATTTTTATATACATCCGACCATGCTACGAAATGTAAGGAAAGAAAATGGCGCGAAATTTAAATTCATTTTGGTTACTAAAAATTATAAAATTTAACCGAACTATAAAATTGAAAATTGATTTTTTGGATAATTTGAGGGATTTAAAAGCAATGAG
>JAODAH020047083.1:0-20199 GCA_027574865.2 Coproporus ventriculus | reverse complement strand
TAAGGGCATCAATATGGCTGTCATACAAAGACGCCATCTTGATGTCATGCTGGAACAGGCGCAAACCGACTTGATCCAGGAAAAACTCATGGCTGCGGTGGATAGCACTTCCCTGGGATATGCATGTCCTCCGCAGTTCAATGGTGCTCGGTTCTCGGTAAACGTCCTTAGGATAAATTGCGCGAACGAGCACCCCAGAGCTTTGCTCACCGCAACCGCGTTGAGCATGGGCAATATCAGGGAAGAGGCGGACTTGACGGTTGTTGAGACCAAGGACCTTCCCAGAAGACCGAATGTGATGGTTTGGATTCCAGGCCGCCTGGAAGCAGAAGCAGTCGCAACTAGGATTGAAGTTCAAAATCCTGGATATCTGGGAAGCGGAAAGTCGTGAGTTCGAGAGCCAGGATTGAATTTTTATCTTTAATTTAATTCGAAAATTTGTATATACACTAGTAACCATATAAATAAAACATTTTTTATAGATTTATTTATTATTATTTTACTAAGTAATAAGATGATTAATATTATTGGCAAAATTTATTGTATTTTTTGTGATATTAAAAAAATATATGTTGTGAAAATTGGTACCTTCATGCGGTCCGTTCACGTAAATCCTATTAGAATTTTCAATTATTTGATCGCTGCACTGAAATACTACCAGTTCACTGACGTGCAATTTATCAACTTAGATTAATTCCAAACATATTGATTGACAAAAATTTTCGTGCACGCATACATTTTTCCCACACAGAAAAATATATTCCATCCGGAATGAATGCATTTCCAAACTAATCATTTTTATTGCTACATTTCATTGAATACAAAATATATTTTTTATTTAAACAATTCCACCACATGTACATACACACCAATCAATCATTTTTTAATCCGGATTTTAAATAATTAAACCATATTTTCCCTGTAAAATTTTGTGAAATTGTCCTTATTTATTTCCATCTAGCTCTTCGTTTCAACCTCGCACTCTTTTTATCTTTATTATCGTAACAGATGTTTGCAAGGACATAAATCCTTTGAAATTTATCCGTAATTTTAAATAACATTTTACTGCTTTAAAATCCTTTTAATTTTTAATTTCCAGTTTATAAGGAAATAGACTATTCAACAGTTTTAACTACAGAAATTTACAAAATACGTTAATTGAATTCTTTTACTTTTCAAATATTTACATGGAGTAACAATACTTTAAAATAAAACAGGTACATGTTCACAATGAGAAACTGAATAAATAGGCACAAATTTATAACAAATATCCAGTTCTAGTTTTGTTGTATGCAAAACAATTAAAAAGTTAAATTGGTCCAACAATAGAATTTTATAAATGAAAGAAAAAAATTGAACTAATTGGTTGGAACGGTTTAGTTTATCTACAATCACATCTTAGGAGGGTCGACCAAACTAAATTTATTTAAATTTTCTATATCAATCCGATTAATCGTTGAGGGAGGAAAATTTATAGTTATAAGTTTAAACAGAGGGGTTTAAGATAGGCTTATTAAGCCCTCATAGACTATTCATACCCTCTTTTGTAACGATTAAAGATTACACTTAATCCTATAAATAATAGATTTTACAATTGCAGATATGAATTAATTTAAAGAAAAGAAATAGTTTATTTATGTTTAGAATTATTTATTATTTGTGTAAGTTAGAAATAGCCACCATAAGTTTTAGAAAGTTAGCTCTTTCGAAAGTTTTGATAGTTTAGCAAGTATTGAATTGTTAGTCCACTGTTTGATTTATTTCTTTACGTAATAATCTATACATTTACATCAAGTAAAAAATTATTTTAAATTTCATACAGGTAATGTAATTAATATTTAAAAAAAAACATCTGGATTAGACTCGTGTGTATGAGGCCTGTGGACTTATTTCTCATGAAATTTTTATTTTGTTATTTTCAATTTATTTTTCATATAATCCTTTCCCAGTGGTTAAATCAAATGCTTGATGTTTTTTTTTATATATATAAAAATTTAATTAATTAATCACGCCTCTTGCTTTTTATCAAATAAAAAATCAAATTATTTTAAAATTTCCAAAATATAAATAGAATCTTGAATCCAACTACCTAAATTTCATAAGAAAAAGGAAAACAATAATAAAGGGCATAACAAAATGTAATTGTGTTCAGAAAAGTTAATTAAAGATGTAAATAATTATAGCAGAGAAGTTAAAATCACGCAATAAAATTTTAAAGGTTGAAAAGTGGTTTCAATTAAATTATTTGAAATTGTACCGCTACAATCCATCATTTGTTACTAAACTCCAATCTATTGCACAATACATCTTTTATTGCACTGCAACGAATTCCTATCGAGCACACTTGATCTATTTTCCTTTTTTTTTATTTGCCATTTTGAAATTTCATATTAAAATATTGACCTCCATATATAAATATAAAGCATGATTTCATTTTATTTCATGAGTAAACCCGGATTATTTTATCTTTATCTATACGTTTTTATTCCTATTTTTGTTTAATTGTGTAGAAGAAGCAATACATTTCATTTTTTCAATTAATTGTATTATTTTTCATTGGTAGGATAAATTTTAATGAAAAAATTAATTAAAATTTCACATAAAAAAATATAATAAATTATTTATTAAACATGCAATTGTTTACCTAGAATTTTAGGCGAGAAATTTTAAAATTAATATTGGCGGTGTAATTTTCTGGTGTATGATACATAAAGGATTGCACATATTTTATGCGGCTATTATTTTTTACAATTTCATCATAAAGGGAGCACTCATGCCAATGTATGAATATTTGATGTGGTTATATAATTGAGTAATTTGAAATTAATTTTTATTTACATGTATTTACATTTTACCCTATTATGCTATCAGAAAATCATGCAATTAATTACAATTTTCTGCTCGAAAAAACTACATAAATATTCCCATACATTTGAAAACAACAAAGGTATATTTACAACATACAATATACATATTCTCCCCACTTTTGCATCAATTATTTAATCAAAAATTAATATTTAATTATTATATAGGTACAAACCTGATAAGTGCACAAAGAATATAATTCCAATGATTGAAAATTTTGCAAGGAATAATCACAGCTAACTGAAAAATTCTTAGTTTTTTTTTTCACAAAAACATAGATAAAAATGTTAACACTTATTATTGAAGTATTGAACTAGTTTATAGTTGAAATAAAGATAAAATAAAATTAAAGTATCAATGAGGGAGTAGGTAAAGGAAATGTTATAGAGGGAATAAGAGGTTTTGTTTGTGAGTGGTGAGACGTAGATAAAGATAATGTGAGTAGGCTGTTGTAAGGAATTAAAGGAAGAGTATTCCTTTAGAGTACAATTAAGATCTGAATATTATTATTCTAATAAAGTGAAAATATTGCGTAGTTTAATTATTGAAATAATGAGGGCAGTTGGATAATCAAGTGGTTCGAGTTTGTCGCGAACATGGCCAGGATGTATAATTAAGATTCAGAAATGTATGAAATTTAATTAGGTCTCAAGATCCTTCTCAGTTTAAATCTAAAGAGCTTTAAACAAGATGTGTCGTACACGGACTTTGTGCATAAGCAACCCCGATGTTTTGGTTAATTTATTCGGACTAATTCTTATTAATTTGCAAGGGAATTGTAATAAAACGGGCGCCTAATGGTTTGTAGCGTATTGCAAGCTTGCACCCCGCTTGTTGTGTTTTTTTGTACCAGTAGAGCTTCAATAACCATTAAAAAATAAAACAGCAAACTCCAATCATATAAAAAGGGTAGGAGCCGAATAAAAAATTACCCTCCAGCTGAATGAATTTTTAGCCATGATTGTTTCTCCATTGGGAATATATCCCGTGCGCGGATGGATGTCTTTTATTTATCAATCGAGTATCTACCGGAATAAATTCCATTTAATTAGATTGGCCAATAAAGGATTTTTTTTCTTGCACTCTAATTCATCTACTTCATATAATTTTTCATCATAATTACAAAATAATATTCAATATTTATCTAGCAAGCTAGAATTTTGAAAGAAACAATAAATAAACAAATAATGAAAGCAGTTGAAGACTCAAGGAAAAATAAGAAAATGGATAAAATCTACGGATTGACTCAAGTGGGATAAGACTTTTTATTAAAATTAGAATAAAAAAATAAATTTTGTGTGTAGATAACAAAAAAAAAAAAAAGTTAGAAATATTAGGCAGAAAATTATTAATGAAATGACTGCATTAAGATGCCTGTAGACGATAAATAGATTGACTGGTGAAAAACGACTTTTGGAATAAGGAAGTACTTCATTTTGATCTTATTGATTAATACGATTTCGTAGATTGGAGAATAAATGAAGGGATTAGTCCGATACGTGTTAGGTCAGTGATGTCGGTATTTCCGAAGTCCAACAGGGCACGACCTACCACATGCATTCCATATTTCACTTCATTAACTTACGTTACAATCAAAACTTAATTAAAACATAAGCGCACAGGCGTTAGATTTTCCCACGTTTATTACACATGGTTTATTTATCTTCTCCCTTCTCTCTCTCTCTCTCTCTCTCTCACCCTTACACACCGGCTAAGCTTTAAAATATAATTTCCCCTTTCGCCGAAATAAATAAATACACAACCCGCGCGCGCATTATTCCAATATGATGCCGCTAAAACATAAATATATCTTACATACCGCGCGAGCAAAAGCTTTTCCAGACATTTTAATCTATAGAAATGAAATATAATATATCCACTTGTTTTATCACGGCTTTACATGAGAATTGTCGCCCACTTGCTTTTCCATTTCCAGTCCCACACACAAATCCTTATTTCCACCCTGATTTTTACCCAACAGACATTCCAATTGCCTCGAATGCCCCAAATACACGCCAAATTAATGCTTTTTTTATTACACCATAAATACATTTAATTCAACGCACATTACTCCCGACCAATAACAAAAACAATATCAAAATAAAACACATTCATTTTAATCTTCTTTGTAGCAATGATCCTTTCTACTCCCAATTATTAATAAACAACGTTAATTATTCATGGTAAAAATGAAAATTATGTTTTAATTAATTTGAGGAAGGATAAAACGTATTTCAAATTTTATTTTTATGTAATGTTATAATAAACCACTTTATCATAAAATGAATATATTGCTTTGTGTGGAAAACATCGTTTTACCTTAACATCGTTGAGTTTATTGTTTAAATCGTTCCAGTCATTAAGTTGAATATCACTATAACTTCATTTATTTAACTCACTACTTAATACAGTATAAATAAACAAAAAAAACTTCCATTTTATAATTATAAATATCAAACGAGTTTTAATTGAGGTTATTAGAATAATCTAGACAACAATTTTAAATTTAGTGAAAACAACATAATTTAAAATATGGTGAATTGATAATTACATACTGAGGAACGAATACACGGATAGAACTGATCACCTACTGATTATTAGAACCTATAAAGGTGGTCGATCACATTGAAGATTGTATTTGTATTGGTCAGTTCATAATTTGACTATTTGATTTTATGTACAAGCATTTTATAACATAAACGTTTCCTGATTTCGGTCATTACAGTTCAATTCGATGATACCTGGTAAATGTTGTCAGTTTATTTTCTTTGCTCTTGTGGATAGTCTCTTCATATTTATTTCATTAATAAGCTGTGCACTTCCCCAAACAAAGTCGGGTCTGGTAGGCAGATGGTTCTAAATCAGACGTAGGTGCTGGATCAGGCATTTACCGCGAAAATACGAAAGCAGATCATGTTCAAGCATTGGGCAAACTTACATCAATTTTTCAAGCTGAAATTTTCGCAATCACACAATGTGCGAGAACCAACACAGAGATGACCTGTAGGGACAAGAAAATCTATATTATGTCCGATAGCCAGGCGACTCTGAAGGCTCTACAGAGTCAAAATACTCTAATGCACAGCTCCTTTAATAGTAAATGGCCAAACAGAAGAAAAAAAAACTATAAAAATGTTCTAAACATTTATATTTAATTTTTAGTTGACATAAGCAAAATTAAATATGATTATGTAATTATAGAAGTAGAAGCTTCTTTGCATTGTAAAGGATATTATATATTATATTGGCTATTGAATGTGTTTATGTATGAAAACGTAGGGTCTGTGATAAATGTGTATAAAGTAAAGGAGGTCGATACCTAATACGAAGAAAAGTTAAATTGATCTAATAAATGATATCCGTTGATAAACAAGATATATAATAACCAATATATAATGTGTAGATATACAGGGTGATACTGAGTTGTTACTGAGCACTTGTCGGCTTTTAATCTTATGTGTGGGTAATATACTGGCTATCTTCTAACTTAATTTATGGTTTACAGTTAACGTATACGATGGGGAGCAGCTCAATTTAACCCGCATCAGTCGAACGGAAATGGGGGCCTATCTCTGCATTGCCACGAATGGGGTCCCCCCATCAGTCAGCAAACGCATCATAGTGGACGTTGAATGTAAGTAAAATTAATAATAACGAGAAACTTTCTGACAAAACAAAGGAAACCCTATCCTTGTATGGTTGCATTAAATTGTATTGATGTATGTTGAGGAAAATTTCATGAAAATTATTCCAAAGCACGGATGCGTTTCCTTTATATAATAAATCAAAAATAATCCGCATATTTTTATATGCTTGATGGGTTGATCAATTAAGTAAGAATTAATATCGCGGAAATGAAAGATTATCAAGGATTTAATGGAGCGTTCCGACTTGTACGAACCGTTTGTATCATTTTGCTTAATCAAAGTCTATCGATTTTGCAATACATCTTTATTTGCCCTAATTGCAATGAAACTGCTTAATAATTGCCGCATTTACACTAAATTACTTAATAATTAAGACTTTTAAGTGAAGCACACATAATTGCCGCTATCGTTTATACTTACCATCATCAGTTCTGTTTAAAATTTTATTTTTAAAATGGATTCATATAATGAATCAACCTAATTTCCTCCCAACATCGATCAAACAATTTCGTAATTTATTAAACTAGTAATTTCTCCTTTTATTCCCTAAACACTCCTATCCATACATTTAATATTCAAATTAATCATTAACTACATTTCTATAAATTGAATTCTTCAAATTATATAGTTGCTTTTTTTTGAATCATTAAATTTATTTAGGCAAACTGATTTCAAAAAATATTATAACATATTTTTAAATTAATTATAGTTATCAGATTCTTCTTCTTCAATTGAATTTGATTCATTCATTTTTATCAAATTTTTTTTATCGCTATCTATCTATCTACCAAAATATTAGTTTCCACATTTTTTAACGACAATAGCATAGATATTAGCCTGTAAACACTCGCAGAAGAAGGTTGGGGCAAAAAATATCTGCTTCTTCGCACGAGCTACCTACCTCGCATTTCGTCTTGGAGCTATCAGTGAGCAAGGCTTGATAGTCAGGATGCTTAATAAGGGAGACGAAAAAATTGACCTGTATTATCTTCGGACTCATCTCGTCCTTTACATGTTGGGTGAGGTTTAAGTAGACTTACCTATGGCGGTACTACAGGCAGCCTTGTGTCGTACCTCACTTGAAACACACGATCCATCTAGAAACCACATCTATCTAGCATTTTCTACATTCAAACTACCTTTGGCGAGGTGACATAGGCAATGTCAGTTGATAATAATATTAAAATTGGCATCAAACAAGAAAGAATTAAGAGAAAACCTGTCAGAATAATATATTTTATTAATATTAATATAAAAAAAAAGAGTTAGAATGTGTCGAGGGTGTGTGGAAACATGTACGTATTGCTGTTTTTTTTTTTTTGTGAAAGAAATGCTCAGTTCACGAGACACCAGGCAATGCAAACTTTAGTAATATAGACACCCGACCTCTTGATACTTTAATACAGATTTGTAAATTGACCCCATAAAATAAAGCAAAAAAGTTCTCTCCCTTTTAATTTAAGTGGTACAGGAGGATTACTGAGAAATAAATGTTTATAATAAACATGTGGGCTTTTTGTTGTAGTTTCATTTTCATTTCAGCACCGAATGAATAAATTAAAAAGAAAATATAGAATCTTCCATCTAATTAATTTAATCTAATCTTGAAAAAAAAAGCAATGTGATATATGTTTTTTGAAAAATTGATTCTGTAAAGAAGGATAGTTAATAAAAGCACATGTGCGTGTAAAAATTATTTATCGGAATTTGAATATTGCTCTTTGTGAGGGTTGTTTCCTTCGACATTCCAATAAAATCTATACAAAAACATCTCTGGCCCTAAAACCCGTCCCACATCTTAAAATATATAATTAGCTCATGATTAATCATTTTAGTTTCGATTAATTATTTTTTGTAAACCTCAAGCTCGATTTATTATAAAGTTTCTTTGTGCACTGCATTCGATTAATTATCGGTGATTTTTTTTTAATGCGAAATTGAAAATAAATTAATTTGTTCGTAGGCTCTTTTTGGGTATAATAAGATTGAAATCTTTTTATTGATGTTGTGAAGTTAAAAGGGAAGGGTGAGGGTTTGGGAAATAAATGAAGAAATCTCGAATATCTGGGAGAAAGTACGTTCGCGAAGGTTCCTATCAAAAGAAACAAGGCGCGTAAGAAAACGGGCAACGAACATGTAAACAAGTTAAATTTCACTGAAATATGAAATATTGAGGATGAATGTTGCATCGTTTTGCTTGTGTATTAGGAACCGGTAGTGTTTTAATCATTCATGAACAGGTTTATTTCATTGATGCTATGAAGTACCCCAGAGAATTAATAATAAAAGATGAACTTACACAAACTATTCCACCTTCCGTTAAATTCCGATCTGAAAAATTCTATTCATCCACATCGGTATTTTTTCATTAATTTCATATTACGCTAAACAAATATTTTATTTGTCAGACGTGCTATTTTTTTTTTTAAATTTCCAATTCATTTTAACTTCAGTATTTTTAATGAAAATTAAAAATGTATCTTGTAATTTTTTCGCGAATATTTAAGCTTTTTTTAACCTTCGAAATATATTTAAAATTTTTTGAAGCGTTAATAATATGAACAACATTGTGCAAATGTATATTTCTACAAATAAATAACAGGTGGAAGTTGATTTTCACACAGACAATTAGTTACTCCAAAGATGATGGATGTGCTAAAATTTACTTAGAGAATGTGGTTTAACCTCTATTTTTCATACTATGAAGACGCATTAAATGTAATGAGGATTATTTTAATATGAATGTAAAAAATAAATTGAAAAACTCTATGCATTTTCCATTTAACTTGCTTTAACTTAATTTCTCTTGGTATTTATTATACATATTCCAATCGAAACCGTAAAAATAGTTTCTCATTATAATTCTCCTTTAAAAAAAGAAAACCGATTAACTTTTCAACAAACTTACTGTTACTTACTTTCGAAATTGTAGATTTAATAATAATACAATTCAATTCAATCTTAATTTATTGATTGGAAAATAAAGTTGAATACTTTTATGATTTTTTGTGTGTAAAATGTCAAACATTTTTCAGTTGTGTACAACTTTAGAGGGGTTTTACAAAATTTACGCGATCTATATGAAAGGAGCGTGATAATAATAAGGAAATAGAAGCGTATACATCAAATTTGATGGTGTACAGCTTTTTTTGTGTTTTGATGCTGCTACAATAAGGTCGCAGTCCCCCTTTTGTGATCCATCCCATAATGTGACTACCTATATGATATCGATTCTGTTATATTCCATGGTGATCCAAAACAGTATTGTTCTTTGCTTTATGATGATATAATTTTATTGTGTAGCGAAATGGGTATTTATTCCATGTATGTAAAGCGATGGATGTGGACAGTATTGATGAATGCGATCGCTATTACACCGCCCCAAGGGCTATGTAATGTTGTGGAGCCTTTTGATGAATGGCATAAACGTACAAATTAGGTTGTACGATTATTGCAATTATTTGGAGGGAAGTATTTTATAAAATAAAATATTATGTGAAATTTTCGAATAAATTAATATTAGAGAGGAATTGCAAATTGAATTACGCACGTTAACTATTTGAATAAATTAAAATCTCTCTGAAGTTTGCAACTTAATAATACATAAATCATTATTATACATAGTTCTGCATCCCGTGGTGGATCTCAACTGTCTCTAATCTTTTCCGACAGATATTTTTAATATTCGTCCTGCTGCGCACTATTTTTATTTCTTTGCTTGAAATATGCACACAATATATAATTACGTGCATTTTAAGTCGCTGCAAAGAAATCATACAAAAAAATTTTTGGAGAATAAGATATTAAAGTCAAAGTTGTTAACGTTGCAATTATTTCATTTAAAAATTGTAAAGTTAATCTTTTTTACGGTTTATCTAATTTGTTTGCTCATTTTCAATCTCTCCCCTTTCCTCGATTACATGATTCAACAATTATATGGACATTGTTATGCACTACCCTGGAAACACACAAAAAGCTCTTTTACATTTTAGAAATTTTACAGATTTAAATTCACTGCTGATAATTTATGTCTTATAAATGTGAATATTGATTTAAACAGAGTCTTAATTGTTAAGTAAAAGTTAACTCAGTTTAAATTTATACGTATTAACTACACTATTCCTTTTTAGGACTGTTAAAAGGTAGGACATTTCTCATGAATTAGTTTGCCTTATTCCAGTATTTCATATTGAATGCTTTAAAATCTTTACTTCTTTGGTTCTTCCGCCCTATATTGCTAAACAAATTACTTCACTCCAAAGCAAGAATAGCAGATGTAGGATTAACTCTCTAATTTTTTTGCAACATATACATTTGTATACGAACGACCGATTCGTAACAATTCGAGGCTGTTCATCTATGCATATAATAAAAGTGAGATGAAGAAGAAGCAAAAAATCACCTTTGAAGAAGTGGTGATATATTACCAGAACAACTACTTAAAGCCGAATACAAGCAACGACTAGTATATTACATACGCATGACCCTTCAGACAAAACTACATTGGTATTAATCAAAGGCAAAGATAGTACGCGAAAAAACATTTTTCGAAAACTAGTAAGAAAAACATGGGGAACTCAACTAGAGACAATCAGAAGTTCAGCCTTGGCACTCTGTGCATCTACTGCGGAATGCGCCGCACCGGTTTGGGTCATTTCAGCTTACACCAAACATGTAGACGTCGTGATCAACGAGAGTGTATGAATAGTGGAAGACTATCTGAAGCCAACTTCAGTTAAGAGTTTGTACCTCCTCATTGATGTAGCGTCCTCAAGAAAACAACCGCATCACTAGGTTTACCCAACAGCGCAATGCTCAACAGTCCCTAAGAAACTAAATGACTTCACGCTTCCCTTTCGCAAGGTGAAAATCTTTACAATACAGTACAATAGCAGCAAGGGTGCAAGACAAATCTATTGAAGTAGAAAATTTTGCCGGAAAACGACGATGTGTTGTGTTCGTGTATCTAAATCCAAGATATGAATCACATACTGATATGACCATGACTGGTAAGAAGATGTACGTAGTAGCAAGACTTAATTTTATATAACGGCAAAGGTATAACAACGGCTAATTTTTGGAAAGATATAGAATGACTCCAACACGGAAAGTAAGCATCATATCAAAAAAGTCATATAATGAAAGATGTCCAAATTTTTATCTGGGGTTATATTGAATAAAAGTAATGCACATAAGGATTTGGAAGATGCTACTAAAAATATCCATTGCAATTGGAGATGAACTTGCATTGAATCCAGTCGCAAAGGAAATGAAAAAAGCAACTAGAATAGCGTGAACATTTATCACGAATGAATATTGATCGACAGGTGAAAAAATACACATAACTAGACGTCAAAAGAAAAAACGAGATATTAAAAATTAAAAATTAAAGAAGAACACAAGTCCTAAATTTAGCTGCTGATAAAAGGAAAATGGATAATTATAACGAAGTAAACAATGTGAGCATTTTATCGACTCCCTGTTAAAAGATAAAAGAATTACATTGTGAATCTCTATAAGTATTCAATCGCAATTGAAAATGAAAACTTATTTATGAAGGGATAATTATTTAAATTTTCAATCACAATTTCTTATATTTAATAATAAGTAAAAGAACGTTTGATTAAATTAAAAAATGATAAATATAAACTAAGTTTCTAAGAAATTTTAAAAAGAAACTGTACATAATGCGGCATTAATACCCACATGTTTGTTCTGCTTGTGCACTTGGATGTTTTAAAATTACATAAAATTCAGATGCTTGCGCTTCAACTACATTTTACAATTTAGCGTTTGTGAATTCACTAAAAAAAAAAACTTTTCCAAGGTATTAAATATGATATACTTAAGCAAATATTACAAAATGTGTGTTTTTGAGTGTGAAGATTTGATCGTTGATAAGTTTGAAATTAGAATTTGATCTTTGAGGGTGTGTAATAAATCTTGTCCCTTCCCAAATTGTAAGAATAGGGTGTGTATGTGTACGTGATTGTGGGTAAGTGTTGCAATTTTAGGTAAATAAGACAAGGAAGTGCGGGTTTGTGCAAGACTGGCCCAGTGAAAGCTTAAAGCGTACTAAATTGCTTCCTGGTTGAATATTGGGGGATGGAGATTTTCGCGATTCTACCAACCTCCACCTCACAATTCTTAAAGTATAATTTAACCGTTGTATTCTTTTATGGTATATAAATCGTGTGGAGACAATTGTCTCTCTGAAACGCTTTATAGTCCTTAAGATCACTAGTAAATTCTTCCGCTGTGCGGTCCTTTTTTATTCACATAATATTGTTGTATTTTCATATGCGCCAGTTTTAAAGTGCTACGGAGCCTTTTGCGCACACATCGTAATTTATGTGTTGTCTCAAGTTGACTGTGCAATATCATTTACGGGGCAGTTTTAAACGCTGTTGACGAATATCCTCGCACCTCGCTGTATTCTCTCTCTCTCTCACACACACACACCATACTAGGGGTGGTTTATTTCCCCTGGGCGATGCTCTCCTGGGCTATGGAGGTTATAGCAAACATGGAGCAATTTGCATTGAAATTTATGTTATTGTTGACTAGAAATGTATTATTAGCATCATACGGATTACCTTAACACTTTTAAAGATTTACATTTTTTACGTTATTCATTAAAATAAATATGTATTTTCATATAGTATGACATTTCTTTGTAAGAACACAATTACTTAAAATTACATCGAACTATGAAAATGGGTAATAATATACTTCACGCTGAAAACAGACTTGGAAAGAGTCTTTGATTTAAGTTTAGTAATTTTCAATAAACAAAACAACAGAATACTAAGAAATTTGTAATAAAAATAATAATTACAAGTAGGAAATCAAGAGACGCTATTCTTCAAGAATATAATTAATGAAAGTTTGAAGAAATGCAATTACTGAGTTTATTCAGTAATAAATTAAAATTTTATTATTCAATAAGCGAATAATATTGTAATAGCTACTCACAAAAATATTTATTATACGAATGGGTAATATCCGTGATTTAAATTTATTTTTATAGCGCATTATCAATTGATGCGAAAAAAGTTGAAATTGTGCCACACAATAATTAAAAATATTAAGTATCGTCTTTGTATTAATATTATATTTCTTAAACATTTTTTACATATTAATCCACAAAATTACCAATTCATTACAAAATCGAATTATTAGTTTTACTCAATCAAATTGTCGTTATTATTCAATCAAACTCTATTATTAATCAATGATCATGTAAATTATTGTCAAAATCGATTAGTTATGGATTCTATTACTTGTTAGTTGCAGATGAAATAATTTGTATTTTATAGTCTATATTGGTAAAGTTAAAAAAAAGATTTTTGATCTGTTTGTTTTTTACATCTGCAATATCTCATTTCATACGCACGCATCCAATTTATAGATCAAAATACATCAATAGCACTGATTCGTTTTCAAGCTTTGCATTTTCATTTTTATAGTCCCTTAGGTACTCAATAATGTTATGAATTGCGTCTTATTTAATATGATTTTCTTTGATTTCTAACTTGTTTATGTTTCTAAAGTTTTTATTAAAAGTACATAAAGTTACAAGCAACATGAGTTAGTTTTCAAAAATATTTCGAACCATTTATCCTCATACAATTATTAATGTAAGAACTTACATGAACCAATATCGAATAACAATTTCTTTATTATACTTTTTTTTATATCTACCTTGATAAATGTCAAAAGTTTTAAAAGTGTCAAAAATATAATGCTAGAAACAGAAATATAAAGTTAAAATTTTAAAAAGGACTCGAAAGCTCAAGACAAATATTAAATAAATTAAATGTATGGATTGAAAAAAATATTTAGGAAGTCAACAATATTATAATAAAACTTTGTGAACATAATATAATATAATTGGAAAGTTTTACCTTCAATGAATAAAACAACATGAAACGATAATTTTGTGAAAATTTACCCACACGGGGCAAGTTTTCTCAGGTTATGGAGCAAGTTTTCCTGAGTTATTTAAATGGAAAAAAAGTAAAATTTTTTTTAATTAATTTTTATTTTAACCATTATAACATTTAACATGCGGACTCTTTTGTGTATAGTTAGTTGCATAACTGCAATGTATAAAAATATTAAAAAAATAAATGTGGTTTGTCAGATTTTTGTATTTGAAGAAGGAGATGCAAGCAACATTTATTCAATGTTCTATTGAAATTTTATGTTTTAAATTAATAATTTAACATTTTTATAACGAAAAATATACGCCTTCTATTTATGAGTCTACCTGTATTGTTGGTTGCATAACTCCAACTTAACCTAATTTCAGGATTAATAAATGTCTTTAAAATTAATAATAAGCTCTTTCAGAAAAAATATAATATATACCTCGGCACTAAAATGACATTTTATTACGAGTATTGACTTTATTCTCCGAGGCCGAGGAGAATAAAGTCCATACTCGTAATAAAAAATACCATTTTAATGCCATGGTACATAAAAAACTTTTTTTGCTGTTAACAAATACAGTTTTGCTTAAAATTTTATGTGGATATTCGTTTTAATGATATTTAACTAAAAAAAAAAAAAAAAAATGCCAACGCTATATGTAGCTCGGGGCACTAATAATCGAAAATAGGAAAATATGCCTTTGCGTAACAAAAAGTATATCTGTAACATTTGCAGTGTGACCAACACACGTAAAACTAAAAGAAAATTGTATTTTAATTAATTGTTTATTTAAATAAATATGAGCAAAGTAAAAAAATATGATTTTTTTTGGAACATCAACATCTGTGGTCAGTAGCTCCTAAAATACTGTTATAGATGTAGTATTAATATCAATCAAAATATAAATATTTAAATTTTTTAATAGTTATTGATCCTCGCCTTTTGAATACGGAATAGATTATACATATTAATCCAAATGTTTGAAGATATATATCATAGGTATAAACGCATTACATCAAGCCTATCGTTTGGTTGAAGGATATTAGTATTTAATTAATCTCCCAATAATGGTAATATCACCACATAATGCATGTAAGTGAATTAACTGATCTATCAATTATAAGTTTAGTAGGCATTTAATATTTAAATACAAAAATATGAGTTAAAAATTTATTATGATATTTGTAATAATTTTATTTCTGTGAAAATAACTAAATAATAATTAGTTATTCAGCAGAATAATATTCAAATCCAAGTTTAAGTAAATAATGAGAGAATCCGGTAATTTGGCAAGATTTGAAATAGATTAGAGAGCATAACCATCCACCGTTAATATCTGATCAGTTAATGAATATTTATAAACCACTTAATGAAAGGGAAATTTCGAATACTGTTAAATTGCCCTTAAAAGCATTTATCTGCATTTTGTTATTTTTTAATGTAATAAAACATAAACAACGTGTCTGCGGGATCTGTAAATCCTCTATGTAAAACAGGAGTATTTACGGCTGCCAGGATACGTTAACACGCACGTTCAGGTTCTACACACCCTAATACCCAACACCTTAATCGACACAAAAGTTCATAATCTAACCAGATTATCAATGATTTAATATTATTACAAAAGTAAATAATAACTATTCTAATTTCAAACTTCCTTGTTGTATCTATAGTTTCATATGTATTTGCAACAATTATTGGACACAGTTTACTTTATATTATCTGCTTATACAAATTGTGTTCCTAAATTGTAGGCTGTATGAATAATATAAATTTAGAAACTAAAATTTCAGCATCATATATCAAAACGAACAATTAAATTGTTAATTCTAACATAATTTGTAGATATTTGAGATAATTCTAAAACATTATTCTAAATTATTTCTTAAAGTACTAAAATGATAAAGATTTCCGAATCATTATCAGTTCAATTTGTAGTTCTGCATTTCAAGACTGCAGTTGGATGCACTCATTATCTAAACAGTCCAAGTAGCTACTTCAATCAGAGTTTCTTGTTTCATCGAAATGCCTATAACACGTAATTTTTGCTATGTATTTGTATTGATAGTTTTTAGTAGTTAGCTCTTTGGAGATATTGTTTAATTCAATTTTACAAAGTTACTATTTCTGTAACATTTTAAAAACTAGACAGTTTTATATTTCTTTTCTTGTCGATAGGTCGTAGAAAATTATATAGTACAACTTGCGTGGATTGTATATATTTCATTTTTGGACATGTCATCCACTTTCACTATATAAAATTCTATTTTTTCTCTTATGAAAATACAATAATCGTAATGGGTTTAGAATAAATGATAGTTGTATAACGAGTATATCAATTATAAAATTGTATTTGTTTAACCAAAACAGAAGATAAACAACAATATTGATTTTGCATGAGAACGATTTTAAATTATTACGTAAACGTCCATTCCCCTGCTGCACCCCATCCACCAATAATAAATTACGCAGAGCGTTTACATTATCGGAATTAATCAAATCATTAAGGTAGTATTTGTCAATCTGCGGATGGAAAATAGCGTAAACCAAAACACCTTTATAATTAGGAAATAACCCGGGGCTGTATTAATAATATATAAGAGATGAATATTAAATGAATGTGGAGAGGTAGGAGTGTTATGGTTGAATTTGCTTTGAAGTGGAAATTTTGTATGTTTTTCTTAACGCCTGAGAATAAATGAATTCAGTGGAAGATAGAAAGTTTTAGTTAGTTATATAATAGAATGATGTGAATGGAATCGCAGAATTGTGTGTGGAGGGTAAGGCAAATTATCATAAACAGAGTCATGCTGTGATGGCTCGCTGTGGATCGATTTTTAACCTCCTATTTTCACAGTACCATGCAAAAACTATTGCGAGTCCCTTTCATAATTTTAATAATCTTCTCATTATTGACTTTCGTAAGTTTAGGTTCGTCGGTGATAGGATTTGAATACAACCTATTTGTCTGCACACAATTTAGTCTCCCCAAGCAAACGTTTACTTGTTTGCATTTATGCACATTCGCAAATCTTTGGCATATGTGTTCGATTTTCCTTAAAGATTAATCAACAATATTAATCACAATGACAAACCAAGATATATTACATCGCTAAATGTGCTTTTAACTAATTATTTTAATGCTCACCTAAATTAAATACATTTTACATTTTAACTCCCTTTTACTTAAATTAGATGAGTTTATCTTTTGAAATATAAATTGAATTTCTACAGTTTTAAAATATGCTTCATTAACCATAGCTCAAAATTTAATGTTTTCAAATAAATTTTAAAATACTTTGTCCGCTGATCGTTTATTTATAGTATTTCATTAATGCACAAAAATCATACGTTAATGAAGTTAATTAACCATCAATTTTCAATAAATTAAATAAATAATAAAAATCAACGTTTGGTATATATTTTAAGAAATATACTTTGTAAATAGTTCACCCACTAATTGTCCTGTAATTGTATTCATTTGAATGCAAATCGAGTGGTTAGCATTAAATCTGCTGAACAAATAAACAATATGAATCTAAACACAAAAATCTACCTACATTCAAATTTTCAACTCTGCTTGAATAATAAAACAATCGACCCATAATTATTAAATTATTATTATTATATTATAAACCAAATAACAGTATTTGTAAATTACATGCAATTCCATTTAATTAACGAATTTAATAATTTTCAGGAATGATACTGCCATTAAATAATGAAAATGTGTTGATGTATGAACTTTTTGTTTTAATTACATTTCAAATTATTCAATAAAAAAATCTTAAAGGCATTAAAATTATATATAATGCATATATAATCAAAGCTTTAGGCTTAATCAAACATCGCTTTCCATCTATTAATATCAATGAAGGTGGTAATTAGAGTTTGTGTGTATTTACATGGACCAAATCGTCGCTCTAGCGGCAACACCGGCTATCTCAATATTTTTTGTAAAATTATTTTTTATTCTGTTGAATCTCAAATTTCCCGCGGAATAGTTCGGTTAACTCAGCTGAGTGAATAAGGTAGCAGTAAATTTAATTCACTACTATCTTAATCACTCAACTGAGTTAACCGAACGATTTCGCGAAAAATTTCAGATCTAACAGAATAAAAAATAATTTCACAAAAAAAGAGCGACGAAATGCTGCTCAATCGCAAACCACTTTGTTGCATTTTTAATATTAAATTTAGACATTGCGATAATTGGGAAATTAATCCTCGTCGTAGTCTATAGATGTAGTACACAAAATAATAGTTTTGAGAAATTTCGGTGAAGTTATATTGACTTGAAAATCAAAATAAATAAACATATCAAATACCTGCATGATATCTGGAACAAAGAAACAATCCGCCAGATCGGATATTTATACCCAAAACTCTGAATCTTTTGAAACTTTGACTACTTAATTATTCAATGTTCCAGAACATTCCATCATTCCAGCTTCATCCTCAGAGACCCTTGGAACCTTCAAGATTCCAATTTCTAATGATCCAGAATGTTCTTCTAACCTAAATTCCACAGTTCTTGCCCAGGTGTTTCAGAAGTCTCAATCGAGTCACTTTTCAGGTTCTTTCCAAACTTCCAAAACCATTCAAAAATTTTTGGAAATTCTTTTATTGCCTTTCCAAAACACAAAACTCATTGACCTGCCAAATCCCTTGTCTAATTTCCTTTCGTGTTTCTAGAACCTTCATCAACAATTCATTCTAGAATTCTTAATTAAGTCAGATTGTTCGTCAATTTTTTTGCATTTGTTCCTCAAACAAATTATTTATTTCGAATTTGAATTCTTCCTTCAAGATTCTGGTACAGTCTCTTTATTCCTCTTTTAATGTTTTCTAATATTCATCTAATTTTCTGAAAATTTGTGCCATATCCTTTTCCAATTCATTTTTTCGCTATTCCAATTCATCTATAAAAAGATAACTTTCGAGTCTTTCATTAATTTAAGCCTAGGTAAGCCTTTCCCTCAAATTGAATTTATTTCCGGTTATATTCTCTCCTCCTTCCCCTAGTTTTATTTTTAACTCTGCCACTTTCGGATCACTTAGTTTTCATTTCCCCGGTACTTCAATTGTTTTATTTATAACACTGACAGTCACTTTATTATTAATAATGCACTAAGAAATCTTATCACATTTTTCACATCAATTGTTACGTGCGTGGGTTTAAATAAGACACTTAGATAAATAGAAAACACAACATTATATAGTTCACGTATTTTATTTTCGCGCGCGCGAGCGCGCTTTATTAACTATGACCTTTTCACTTACGTCTTATTACTTACTGACTGACTCCCTTATAATAAGGAGATCAGTACACCTAGGATATTTTGGAAGGCTTAATGGCCCTGGAACCTTCTCGTTACAATACGATACTCGAATATTCCGTTCATTTTCAGTAATAATATCACAAGAGCACTTTTGTATATTCAAAAATACTTTTCCCAATTTTTATACGAGGTTGATGTTGCCCAAAAATATCCCGAGCGCTTTACGCGAGGGATATTTTTTTATTGGCAACATCAATTGACCATAAAAAGAGGAAAAATATTAGAATATACAAAAGCGGTCGCGGGATATTTGTTTTGATTATATCACGAACAATAAAAATTATTTGACATTGTCAACCACAAAATATTCTATAAGTTATGACATATCAAGTGGAGAAATGTCAGATACAATTAATGTTGCTATTGTTGCTATGATACTTGTCTATTTAAACCAATAAGCAAGTGAAACA
>JAODAH020047058.1:0-14043 GCA_027574865.2 Coproporus ventriculus | reverse complement strand
CGAGGTGGGGAATCGAGAATATCAAACAAATCACTATCATCTAAATCTAATTTTTGTTTTTTGGACGGGCCTTGTTCAGGAGATTCATCTTCATTATCAGAAATAACCAATTCTTCTTTTTTAGTCTCTTCTGCCATCTGAATTAATTCATCTAAAGCTTCACTTTGTGAAAGAACAGGTTCCGTTTCAACAAACGTATTCAATTCATCGAAATTAAAATCTTCAAATTCTTGGTATGGAACTGCAAGATCTGCCAAATGTTCTCGTAATTGAAGGTAAGTTAATACTACTTTTATATTGTCGTATGTTATTTCTTCTGGGCTGTTATTTTTAATTGGAGTTAAGGAACTCATGTCTGCAATATATGAAGGTTAGGAAGACACAAACAAATTTTGTTTCAAAGCCTAAGTGATTTTGATGATTTTGTTTTTTGTAACTTATTTTCTGCCAAAATTTGTTTTCCCCAATAGCCAACTTAATTTATAAAATGAATAAAATCTTAGAACAAGATTTAAATTTTAAATACAGAAAATTATTTAAAAAAATAAGAAAATTATGAATTTTCCAATAAATAAATTTCTTACCATTATTTATAGGTGGACTACGAATCACTTTTACAATTGTGTTTCTTATTTCTTCATTAACACCTAAATCGATCATTTTGATTGGATAACCAGCACGCATACAATCCAGTAAATGAGAAGTAACGGTTGCTGTTACTAAACCCCTGGAAGTAAAAATAATTTTTCATGATTAACTGCCAAAAGATAAAAAATTTCTTAGTCAAAAAAAAAAAATGAGGTCTTGAAAGTTGTATTTAACCAATCTTTAGTTTGAAAATCCCCAAAATGATTTTGATATTCTAAGACTATTACCTTTTGATTCCAATTTCTTTTGGTGATAATCCATCCTTAAAATGATCGTAAGTAACAATTGCAGAAGGACCAATTTTTGTTTTTGGCAATGGATTTTGTTCAATTATTTTTTGTATACTTAATTTATTTGTTTCTATAGGTAAATGACACAATTCACGGATCTTATCCACAAATTTTTGAGCAAACTTTTGAATTTTGTTCTCGTTGAATCCAGGCACTGAAGATTAAAAAAGTTTAATTGTGCTTTAAATAAAAATTTCTTACAAATTTACATTGTAGTGATCGGAATTTTTGGATGTCAGTAGGAAGCAGTTCTGACATCTTCATTAGTGCCTCATTGGAGGCAATCATGTAAGGCATACAATTTAATTCGTCGGCAATTTCTCCTCGCTTCACCATAAGTTCTTTATATATTTTTGGATCTGTTACTTTAACTTCTCCAGGAACAGGCATTAATTTTATTGCTTTAGAAATTTCATTGCTAGGTTTATTTTGAAGTGGAATGTCTTTGCTTTTAGGCAACTTCGGTTTTGTTGGGAGATGCTTCATTTCATAAGGCTTGCAACTTCTAAAACAAAACATTGATAAACAAGCAAATGGAAAAGAAAATACATCACTTACATACAATATTGGTTGGATACAGCTCTATCTAAACTAAATTTTTTTGTCTACTTGAAATAATTAACCTAAGGCCACCTATAATCGTGATTTAGAAAATGTTTATGCCTAAATTTTTTATCTGTCCTTTTTGAAGACTGTTACGAAAAAAATTGATCCGGCAGGGAATAAGAAAATTCGTGGAGCTGTATCTAACCAATTTATACATTGATTATATCCTGATCTTGGCGCCAATTTTCATTTTGCACCTTAAGATTATATTTAACTTACACTGGTTCAACATCCAAAATCTTTTTTTTTTTCTTGAGCAACCTAGTGATTTCAGCTGTAGGTTCTAACAAAACTTTTACATCATCATCTGCTTGTAATAACCTTTCTCCTTTCTGATCAATTCCGAAAGTAAAATATTTAAGCTGCCCCTGATTCACAAAATGTTTCTTTAAGTATTTTTCACTTTCTAAAAGTTGAGCTACTCCTTTCCACCATGCATCAGTTTGGTATTTCCCAGCGCCGTGTAATTCATGTTTTTGAAACTTGTCCCAAAGCTTTGAGCTCTTTGATCCTCTTAAAAATAAAATATACTTTTCTATACCGAAACGCTCCTCCAATATTTTAACACTTTTTAGAAATAGTTTGAAATCATTTGTGAAATTGTACTTTCCATTGAGATCGAGACCTTCATATTCTGTTTGAACACCTAACCTAAAATTAACAATTTTTTTATTCATTAAACTTAGATTAGTTCTTATTTGTTTAATTGTTATTAGTTACTTATTAAATATTAGAAAATAATAAAAGGCTCAAAAAAATATAATAAATTTAAAATCTAATATTTTCAAAATAGATGGACTTCATAAAACTCAAAATTTTTTTATGTTTTGTCAAAATCTAGTAATTTGGAAGCCTCAAACACTATCCCAATTCTAGTACTTTAAAAGATTCAACATATTTTTACTAACTCTCAAAATTTTTTTAATTATTATCTCGGAAATTTGATATTTCAATGCAGATTTAAAAAAATAAAGATTTCAATATCAATCACCATCAAAAAATGTTGCCAAATCTTTAAATAATATTCCTATACCTCAAATATGTTCCAATTTTGAGGTATAAAATAATGAACTCACTTTTTAGTGCAATTATCACAACAATTATCACGTGGTGCATCATCATTTTCTGATACCCCTTCAAAATAATTTAAAATATATCTTCTCCTGCAACTATTCAAGTTTAAATAAGTTTGCATTAATTTTGCCATGTTTTCTTTGTGCTGTTTCACTTTCTCACTACCAAATCCTTTTTCCCGCAAGAATCTAAAAATCAAGGTAAGAGTTTCTTTTTTCATCATAATCTTATATTTAATCCAAATATTTCGTACTTACTGAAGTGTGTTAAAATCAGAACTTTGAAAATAAACATGACAATGTGCAGGGTCCCCGTCTCTTCCAGCTCTTCCCACCTCTTGATAATAACTTTCAATATCTTTTGATGCACCATAATGTATTATATTCCTTACATCTGGCTTATCAATTCCCATTCCAAAAGCAATTGTTGCTACGATACATTTAATTTTATCCCTAACAAAACTTTCGTGAACTTCCTTTCTTGCTGTAGTTGACATGCCTGCATGATATGAACCACATTTAATCCCTCTTCCTAAAAAAACCAAATAAAAAGTAAGAAAGACTGATTAAGACTGAAAAATATAAATAACCTTGTAGTAATGTTGCAATATCTTCAGTTTGTTTCCTGGACATGCAATAAATAATAGTGGAACCTGGGAAAATCGGTTCTCCATTTTCAAAAATTATTTTATCCTGAATATCCCCCCAAGGACCACTTTTTCCTTTCAATTTTGCAGAGAAATATAAATTGGGACGATCAAATCCACTACATAAAACTTGTGGATTACTGCGAACAAAATTTTCACAATCTGAATTTAAAGTTTCTTTGCTTAAATCCCAGTTAAATGCCACATAACCTGCGAATTATTATCTGATAAATCTTTTGATATTTTTGATTTATCAGTTAATTGTAAAATTTAAATTTGGAAGTTATGTAGCAGTTAAGGAAACCAAAAAAGTAATCATATCTGATTGCATGTATTTTTTTTTGTAATACCATACTACAATCTGTAGTACAGTTATTATAACTACAAAAATGAACGTTCGTCAAATGGCTGTATTGTAGGTCGTAACAAATTGGTTGGAACTACGAGTCCTACGATTTGACCTTCGACTTATCATGCTGCAGATCGTACTACCGATTGTGTATAGGTCCTATAAGTTCTTGAATATTACTTACATTAATTTGAGTGAATTTACGATATCACTTCTAACTCGATATGTGGCTGTGGCAGTAACAGCCAAAATAGGCACATTAGGTAATTTCATTTTTATTATATTAAGCTGCCTGTAATGTAGTCGAAAATCGTGACCCCATGTACTCACACAATGTGCTTCATCAATTGCAATTAACGTTAAATTTAATTTCTTTTCTATATCCATTAGAAGTTGAATTCCATAATCGCCGGTGATAAATTCTGGGGTTACATATATCAAGTTATATTTATTTTCAAAAATTTCTGCCGTAGTTTTAGCCGGATTTTTATTTGCTGAGCCTAATAAGCAAGCAGGAATATTTGCCATCTAGAAAACAAAACAGAAATTGTTGTAGTTTAAGAATTCCAAATCCAAAAAAATTATTCTCACCTGCAGTGATAAAACTTGATCTTCCATCAATGAAATTAAAGGTGAAATTACAACCGCCACACCTTTTAAATATACTGGAGGAAACTGAAAACAAAGTGATTTTCCATAACCAGTCGCCATAACGGCGCAATTATCTCTTTTATCTTCCAAAATCGAACGTATTATCTTCCATTGCATCGGTTTGAAAAATTTATGGCCAAAAACCTTTTTTAAAATGTTTAAGTGATCCGGGGTAGGGGAATCATCATCTAAAATATATTTTCAATATAAAATATTCTGGTTTATTTTATAATTACCTTTAGCTGTATTAGATTCCCCAATTAGCTTATTAGTATTATCCAAAGATGCCTGGAATTAAAAATTGGTTTAATTTAGAAGAAATTTCTTTTGGGGTGACTTGCATTTAAAATATCATCAGCCCATTCATCACTTTCGTTAAAAGAATTTAAAAGTTCATCTGCATCATCAATTTCATACATTTTTTAAATGTTTGTTTGAAACTTATTTGAAAATTGTATTGTAAGGTTATGAGAATAATTGACAATACAGGTCTGCCAATTTATTTTCCAAAGTGAATTCAGGTGAATATCATTTTTACGAACTACCACCAGAAGAAATAGAATCTACCAACCGTACATCATATGACATTTGCAACAGTATTATTGTTATTATTTTACTTGAAGAAACATTTAAAAAGTTCCAGTTCCGCTTAATTAACTCACACTCTCTTATCAGTGATTATTTCCTCGAATTAAAGTGATAACTTTAAATTAAAAGATGAAATTCCACACATTCACTACAAGTGTAAGTATAATAACCCTTTTGAAATGATTTCCTGGTTTTTCAATAGTCTCCTATTGTTACCCTTTTTATTCAATTTTGCCCATCTGCCACTTACAATTGTGCACACATTCAAGGTTATTAATTTTTATTCAGATTAAATGGATTTGATGATTGGAATAAAGTGAGGGCGTGCAATTTAAAAACTTGGAATTATGTCGGAGGAAGGGATCGAATGGTTGTGCGAATTATTGCAGGATGTGCAATTAACTCAGTTTTTGGTAGCTATACGAGATGATCTTCAAGTGACTAGATTGGAACATTTTGATTATGTAAAACCTGAAGATTTAGAGAAGATCGGATTGAGTAAACCAGGTAATAAGATTCATTACCCCATTATTTGATATTAATAAGTCTAAAGGTTATTTTGTTTATTTAACATTATAAAACACATGTTGAATAATGGTTGAACTCATAAACACTAATGAAATTCCAAAACTCTATTACAAAAATGTAATTCATAGGGTTTATTCCAGATAAAGTTATTTTCTATTGCAATGCTTCCTTACGCATTCCATTTATCGCCCAGGATAAATGTGCTTGTTTGTGAAATATCATCAATGATATTATAAAATTTAACCAAGAAGCTCCCAAGCAAAAAGTTGGTCCTTCTCTAATTTCTCTTGTTGCTAATTAGATAGTGTGCTCAAGTGGCTTTCCTTAGCGCTTTCTTGTTTAATACTTGAAGGATTTTTCAGTCATGGTTTCGAATTTCTTAAGAGATTTTCTTCTTTGGTTTAGTAATTATTTTTCGTAGCGTTAATTTGCCCAGTATTATCCTATTTTTCATTAGTGGGTTCCACTTCCATTGCCTTTTTAAAATAATTCCTAGGTATCTTGCTTCTTCAGTGACTTTCAGTCAATGTTTGTTTATTTTGACAAAGTCGTACTTTTGGTTTTGCCTAATAGTGATTTTTTTCCATTTATAGAAGACATGTTTTATTTTGAGAATAATGATTTTTATTTCATTCATTTATCTTAAAAATTATACCAGTTATGGGCAATTACATATTTTATGACGTCATATCATTAGTTTACATAAACATGCATTCTTTATATGATATTTAATTAAAGTTCAACTAATTTACATTATGATCATGTAATGTTGTACCATTTCGTTAATACAAAGTGTGCGGAATTAGTCTTCATTATGGGTTTAGCTCTTTATATTCCTCTGATCTTCAAAACTATGTTTAATCATTTCCATGTCATAAAATCAAATCAAAATTGAAAATGGTGAAATTCTAAATATTAACATCCAATTTATCAATTGTTTATTGAATAGCAGGTGTCTAGAAATGATTAATCAATTTGTCATTTATTATTTATAGTTATGTTTTTATATTTTTATTTTTATAGGTATAAGAAGATTGCTAGATGCAGTTAAAAAGAAAAAAGTGCAACTATGGAAGCGAAATATCCTAACAAAAATAATACCGTCCACTGGATCTGGGAAGGGAGTTACAAAAAAGAATTCAGACACAGTCGAAAGTTTATCCATGGCATTAACTTGTTTGATACAAGAAAGGGATATAACTCTGTCGATAAAATTAGGGGATGGATCTTTCGGAGTAGTTAGGAGAGGTAATATTTTTTTTATTAACCTTCTGATTCATATTTTAAGAATGAACTGTTTAAGAAATTAGTAATAAGCTAATTTTAGTTATTAAAACAAAAGTTATCTAATGTAATTTATTTCTAATATTTTTGCTCTATTATCTTGCAGATAACAATTGATTAGAATCAATATTTGGTTCATTATCATCTTTTACATAAAAAGTGTTAAGTGTTTAAAGTTTTTTTTTTCAATGACAAAATATCACATGTCTGTTTCTATTATTTTAAGATAATATTTATTTATGATTTTAAAGGTAAAAAATTGTTTTAATTTGTTTAAAAAATAATTGATAACAAGTTTCGGTTAAATGTTGATAATTGCATTGATTATCTTTGAGATTAATTGATTTATTAATTTTGATAATTAAAGGGATGGTTTTATAATTATAATTAAACTCGACTTAACTATAGTGAAGAAGTTAGAAGTTGCACGGTCCCGAACTTAGATATAATACATTGACTGTACTTTCAAAAATTGGACACAATGCATTAGTTTTAAGAGAAATTTTAGAAAAAAACTAGGGATTTTTAAAATTCAATTTTGGCGGCAACATAAATTTTCATAAATAGATTGCGTATCATTAATCTATGAAAAATTAGAAATAATGACCTCCAAAAGTTTAATGCATATAAATGTTTATTGTTATCATAATTAAGTATTTTATTCAAAATAATCTTTGTAGCCAAAAGATCTAATAACACTCTTGTCTTGAAACTTCCTTCTTCTTAAAAAATAAATGTAATTTTGATAAACAAAAGAAGTAGAAAAAACCATTCATGTACATACAAAATATTAGTAGTTTACCATACCATTCTTTTTAGGAGAATGGATTAGTCCTACAGGAAAAGTAATACCAGTAGCTGTTAAAGTACTCAAAGCAGATGCTTTAACTCAACCAGGTGTTTTCGATGATTTCATCAAAGAAGTCCAGTCGATGCACATATTAAGCCATCCTAACCTTGTCAGGTAAAATTTTTTAAATTCAGCAACCATCAACACCGGATGAATTAATTTATTTTTTATTTTACTCAGATTATATGGAATTGTTTTGACAACACCGATGATGATGGTAACAGAATTAGCCCCATTAGGGTCACTATTAGACTGTCTTCGGAAACAATGTACTCACACTCCAGTGCCTTTATTATGTGAATATGCTACACAAGTCGCTACTGGAATGGCTTATTTAGAAAGTAAACGATTTTTACATAGGGACTTAGCATGTAGAAATGTTCTTTTAGCATCTGTAGACAAGGTAAGATATACAAATCTATATTCTTGGTAAAAAATATTTTCAAAATTATCTACAGAAAGCTAGCCAATTATTAATACAAAAAAATTTTTTTTCTTCCAAAGATTCCGATTTATAACATTTTAATGTTATTTTGTAGGTGAAAATTGGTGATTTTGGCTTGATGAGAGCTTTACCCCAACAAGAAGACTGCTATGTAATGACAGAACATAAAAAAGTTCCTTTTCCATGGTGTGCGCCTGAATCTTTACGGTCAAGGCAATTTTCACATGCTTCAGATGTATGGATGTTCGGTGTAACTGTTTGGGAGATGTTTACATTTGGAGAAGATCCGTGGATGGGATTAATTGGTAAGTGCAATGTCAAAAAAGCTTGTTGGAGTCGTATATCACCAAGGTGAACTATTATATTTTGAGAAATAATCAGTAAAAATGTTTATTAACAAAAAAATTGTTGAAAATTTAGGATGTTTTTAGAATTAACATTTTGTTTTTAATTTTTAGGTTCAGAGATTTTTCGTAAAATTGATAGAGAAGGTGAGAGATTGTACCATCCTGAAGCATGTCCTCCAGAAATTTATCAAATGCTTTTATCATGTTGGGCAAGAAACCCCCAAGACAGGCCTAGCTTTGCTGAATTGAAAGCATTTTTCAAAAAAAATAAACCTTTGACAATGAAAGCAGTCTCAAAACAAGACGAGCCAGATAAACTTCAAGTTACTACAGGAGATGAAATATGTATCATAAATGGCAGCCCAGAATTGTATTGGTGGAAGGGACAGAATCAGCGTACTTTTGAAATTGGAAGCTTCCCAAGGTATAAATTGAAATTTCCTCTGTTTGGCATTAATTTTCCTTGGTTAAATAATGTGAGACCATCAGCATGTTTGTTGGTAATTAAATGGTCTAAAATTATGTGAGCACTGTATCTAACCAATTTATAACATGGTAATCAATCTAAAAATTGTTCAAATTTACTTTCATCCCTTAACTACCAACTGACAAAAATTAAGAGTAAAGTAGCATTTGTAGGTTAAGAAAAATTAACATCGCCAAAATGAATTTTGTTTTAAAATGCCATCTAATGTGTAAAATATGAACTAAATATACATTATGGATGTTTCTAGGTGTATGGTGGATCCAATGAGGCCAAAACAAGGTGAGGATATTAGTAAACCCCTCCAGAATTCCTTCATTCATACCGGTCATGGGGCAGCTTTTGGTGAATCATGGGGTAGTCCAAGCCATATAGATGAAATGTACTTGAGAAATCCGATGGAACCACCCGATTTATTGGGATTACCGCACGAAAAGAAACTAACACCACAAAATAATGTAAAATTAAAAACGACCAGCTATAAAAATTGTGAGTATTCTGTTTCCGCAATTCGATTAACATCTCTTAAAATTGGCTACAGATCAAAATGGTGTTTGTCGCTTTTCAAAAATTATTCGTTTCATTTTATAAACGATTTGTTTTATTTTCTTTTTAAGGTGACAATGTTATGAAGAAGAGTTCCTCGTTACCAATGAGTATTTATAGAGGTGTTAAATTTGTTTGGTAAAATGCGTGCTTGTTTGTTGATTAGTAAGCTATAACTATAAAGTGGGATAAAATATTACCTGACATATAACATAAAATTTACAATTATATTACATTACCACTTTTTGCTGCGTAATAGAATATTAGTGTCTTTATAAATAGCTTACCAATGCGAACATAATTTAATCGCTTTAAAAGCATTTCGAACATTTAAGTCACCCGATCATATTCATTAAATTAATTGATTGTGTTATTACTAATAAAGAATGACCATGCGTGCTTTATATTTAAAATAAATTTATGTTTACAGCTACATCATCACTACGGAAATCTTCAGATAAACAATTCAATTACCGTAAATTAACTAATGAAACTCGTGCTTTGGAAGGGAGTATTAAAAGGAAACCTAACAGGCCACCTCCCCCAAGTGTACAGAAAGATGAGTTGTTGGTTGATATATCACCTGAGAATACACCGATGCATGTACACGCAATCGATTTGAATGTCAAGAGTAGATCATTAATTGATGAGCCAATTGATATACCTGAAGACTGTAAGTACTGGAGTGCTGTTTGTAGGTTATGTTTTAAATATTTTTAAGTGAATAGGAAGTATACACAATCTGCTTTAGGAAGTTAATTCATATTAATAGATTTTTATTACCCAAAATGCTAAAAATTATCTTTTTTTTATGGTAACAATGAAAATTTAGGTTAGGTTGAAAAATTTCTGAGTGATATAATCGTATGGCATTTTTTAGCTGCGGTTAGTCAGTCCCCACCTCCGTATCAAATGCCTCCTGCCTATTGCAATACCCAAGCATTGAATCAAGCAAGTGAAGATCCATTTGATACATCAACAATTTACTCCAAGCAACAAGAAACGTCATTTGACGACATGGCTCTATCTTCTGGAAATTGTGATACCCTATACAACAATGCACATTATTCAAACTCCTTAAACAAATGTATTTATACTCCTGCTCAATCTACCTCTATTTATGCAGCCCCTCAAGAGTCTTCCATTCCTCAAATTCCCCCTCCGTACACTGCAGTAAAAAAATCTGAAATATCCAGTCGATCTCTAATGGCTTCTATTAAAAAAGAAATGGAAAATCAAACGAATCTAGTTACTTCTACAAATGTACCTGCTCCACAACATGACATTGCAATTTCTCCATCGCGTGAAAATGATCTGCTATCACAATTTGAAAGTTCTCTTTATATAAATAAAATTCCAGCTATAGAACCTCCCCCACAAAGTAAACGAGAAATATACAATACCCTCCCTAAGCAAAATAACATTTCTAGTCCAATGAAACCACTTCCGAAAATTCAAAATAATCTTTCCGAATACAATCAGTCCAATTATGTAAATGCAACCAATCTCAATCGTAATTCAACATATGCGAATCAAAGCATCATAACTACGGAATTTGGTAGTTTCAAATCGAATCGTCCAGATTATTCATCGATTTATGGGGGTCCTCTTTATGCTCCTGTTTATGAGAGTACCAGTGGATTGCAGTATTTGAATCAGGGCACATATTCAAATCAGGATATTTTACGCCATTATGGAAATGGTGATGTTTACAATGGGATGCCGGAGGAGGCTATTTATACGGAAATCCCTGAACATGTATATAGCAGAGTACCTGATGATGTTTTAAGGCCCCATCGACCAGCACCACCTTCTCCTATGGGGCATCCATTGAGTATGCAGCAGTTACAACGCAGAATACAACAGGGACAAGTAAAATGAAACACTTATCTTCTCCAAGAATTTTATTTTTTATTTTTGTTTAATTTTTTTCAGCTAAGTGCGGATGCTGAACGTTTAATGACACCAGAATATAAACAAAATAAAATAAGTCAAGTTTTAGAAGCTATACCTGATGTGAATACTGATGAAATAATATCGGTACTACAAAACAAAGGTTGGGATATTAATGCTTCAATTAGGCACATTAAAATCGAAAAATTGGTTAGGTGCGTTAATTTTTATTATTTTGAATTCCGTTTCCATTATAAAAAACAGCTTTGCCACATATATTTTTCATACCAACCTAACATTATAAAATGTACTAAATGGTAAAATACCAATTAATTTTCCTCGCTTTTTAATGAATGCATTAAATTCAAATGGAGATTAAATTTTTATTTAATCATTAAATTAAATTTAAATGCAAAAATATTTAAAAATAAGGAAATATTGCTGTTTTTGGAAACTCTTAATTTTTGCAGTTGGCAGTAATACCATTACCAATCTCTCATTTCTTTAGGACAAATATATGATGTATTAAATAGCAACAAATAATATAGTCCCGTGGTTTTTTTTTAGGTTAGGATTAGCTGAGAAAGAACAATGTGAAAAAGCGCTGCAACGAACAAATTGGAATGTTGAATTAGCAGCGTCATCGATCCTAGATTAAATTGGGCTTTAAATGTTACTACGCAATAATTTGCAACATATCGGCTAAATCGCCATCTATTTATGATCCAAAGTAATTCCACTTTATGCGCCATGCCATTGTTATTTAGGTGTAGGGTAATATAAGTGCCAAAGAGAATTCCATTATTATTATTTTTATTTTTTCTGTTAATCATTCAAGCCAAATATGATTATGCCGGCTATAATCAAAGAGCACTTATATCTTGTGATAAGATTATGACATCACACAATCATATTTTGTATATAATTATATTTATATAAAAAAAGATATTTTCTTTTCTATTTTCGTATTTCTCTGTACTTTTAGTATTTATGCTTTAATTTTTTTATATACAAGAAAATCAGAATGAATCTCTTGGATTGTTATCTAAAGTAAAACATCACAAAATCATGAAATGTGAAACAGTTGTATTTCACAAGATAATATCTATACATAGTGTTAGAGAAAGGAAAACGACAACACCAGTAAACTGAAAAAGCTGGTGTAGTTATTACCAACTTAAATACAATAATTCATTTAGTATGGTGCATATGTCTGCATACTTAGTCATTTTACTATCAAAATAATTGTTAATTTTATTTTAAATTAATAGAATAAAATTACTTAATCGCTCTCTAATGTGAATCTCATTAATATTTGCATTAAGTTGTAGTACAAAGCATGGAACAGTTTGTAATTGCATTTTTCAATACGTACTTATCAATTGTTCGATGCTTTGATTAAATACTGACCGATGAGTTTATGGGTGTCACAATAAATTCCTTAAAATATATAGTTTGAGATTAAGAATTAATAAAAATCTAAAAAGCGAGCAATTATGGCTTTTTGAATAAGCCAAATTCCAAAATAATATAATTACTATTTTTAATAATCCATGAATATTTTAATTATGTGTAAGGTCTCATTAAAAGTTACTTTTGTAATTTGTTCAAATTGTAAATGCTCAAAAATGCTTATCTAGATTGTGTTAGAAATTAGCATGAACAAGTCTGTTTTGATATTTTTTACATCACATTTTGGTTGTTCTGTTTTTCTTTGTGCAATTATTTTTATTTATACTTTTCAAAGCTGCTCATATTGTAATTTAAAAATGCTGTAAAATTAAAAGCTATTTTTTAAAAAATATTGAAATTCTTTATAAACCCAAACACATACAACCATAAGCTCTTGTAGAATTTTATGTCTGGTATGGTAGGTAATTAGCAATATTAATTATAGTTCAAAGTCAATATATTAGAAAAGCGAAAAAAATAAGTCAAGAAATCAAATATTTTCGATTTTGTATACTACAGAGTATTAACGTTTTATGTGTCCAAATAATACAGTTGGAAAGCTTAGTTCTCGAACAATTATTTCAATTAATGAAATTAAAAAATCGTGACATTTATCAGACGTACACGTTACCCGATCTGAATGCAGAAATTATGGTACGCTGTCATGGGATTTAATAAAATATAAAGAAAAAACATTATAACATGGATTTTTATACGGTACGCAGCAAATTATTTTACAATTGTGCTACTTATAAATCTAGTGACTTATAACTCTTCATAACACCATCTATTGAGAAAACTTGGTAATAAATAAAAAACAGCAATTAAAAATGATCATTTGTTATATTTACATTAAATAAAACAAAGAGAGGTACATGGCAGTAAAAAAAAACAAATTCGAACAGAATGATGGCAGAAAGCAGTGGGGGGAAGGGGAACGAGTGGGAGTAAACTCAATATATGCTTTTTTTGAACTTATCATATCGAATTAATATCATGACTATATATACGAAATACAAAATATATATATAAAGGCTAAGAAGAAGTAAAGAATAAAATAATCTCGAGATGGTATATTAAGAAAAAAGGAGCGACAATAGTAACAATCTGGCGCAATATCAATTATACTAGTCATTATATAAAAAAAATACTTTGTTCAGTCTCACACCATAGTAAAACACACATACACTAATGTACAATTTGCATACACACAATGAACCCACCGAGAATTTTTAAATCTAAAAAAAAAAATTAAAAACACCCGGGGAATTCCATTTCAGACAGAGTATTTACTTGTTTAATATATCAGGCGTATATCTGTCCTAGATTATATTTCAAACAACAAATGAGAATTATTGGGAT
>JAODAH020047017.1:0-12337 GCA_027574865.2 Coproporus ventriculus | reverse complement strand
AGTTGATATCATTTCCGGCGATACCGGTAATACGATTTTTCACAAAATATCTAGCGATCTTCCTTTTTGGGTTTATAAACTGTGTCCCTTTGAACTCGATTGAGTTAAGCATTTAGGCGCTATCGCTACAAAAAATCGACACATACATACATTAGGGTACGCCAAAAAAAAACTTCTTTGATTTTGCTGAAAATCATTATAATGAAAAAACATGTTTTGAACCAAAACAGAATTTTTAAAACCTAACTTTTAACATGTTACCGAGCTTCAAAGGTCGAAATTTTAATTTTTCTCATTAAAATACTATTTTCGCGATTTTTAAGTAGGAAAATCATTAGCAAAATTACGATTGGCAAAAAACGACATAATTGAAAAACTGTTGCACGGGTCTTAACATTCCTGTAGCTAAAATACTCCTAGAAATGTTGTAAAAAAGAACAAGGAAAAGTCATTAGCCATGCTGAAGTATGAAGGAAGGTTCGATCCGTACCACAAACTTAAAAGTAAACTTAAAAACAAGAATAATACACAAAAAAGTGGAAGATGTTATACAATTCAAAATTGTTATCCGTATAATTGTGCCGCTTATCACTTAAAATGTTACCTAACAAAGAAAAGGAACGTTCGACATCCACTGAAGTTATGGGGCAATTTTTATAGCAGGAGATTATGGAAGGATCCCGAATGGTGTCATCTTGAATTCCTTCTCCATTAATGCAGCCATTTAATTTTTTTTTAATTGAATGTAACCGACATCTTTTAAGGACGGTGTCAAATTTAACACTGGAGAGTTCTTCCTTTGTCATTCTCGATTTGTTTTAGACTTTCCCCAATGGTTTCGATAACGTTGATGTGGGAATACAAAATCAGATTTCGCCATTCCAACCGTTTCAGTATATTTAATATATTACATAGGTGTGATTTAATAAAAGTTATTTTATATTCAGAATATTCCTTACTTTTATAATCAATAATATAATTAAATCCCATCTTCTTCTAATTCACACATAACTTCTTTATATTTTTTAAAATTTTCTGCATAAAACATTGCTGCATTTAACCATGTTACCCATCGTGTTAAAACAGGTTCTGGTGGAAATTCGCATTCCATTACATTGCGGTATATCACCACCCGGGATGGAGATTTGAGAAACACTTTTTCCCGTTGTTTTAAGCTTATTTGGGAAAGACTTTTTTCCAGTTGTTTTAAGCTTATTGACTTCTGGAAAGACTTCACCTATTTTTTCAAGCACTTGATTCAATCCATGAGCTAAGCAAGTGACGTGAATCATATTTGGATAAAAAGTTTTGAGCGCACGACCTGTTTTGACCATGCAAAAAGAAGGATTTTGTTTTGATATTCGGGATTTAAAAAGAAATCCATTAGGTTGTCGTTAATAAAGCGTGAAACTGTTTCATGGTTTGTACGCGAAAGGACTTTGCATGAAATAAAGATGGCGTAGGCTCGATTTCTGGATGAAAAATTCCAATTAGAAGATTGCATATGTAAAGGCAAAAATTCTTTTCTTCCTTTCCTTTTTTTTTGGCAATGTGATAATAAGTAAACTAGTTTCCAAAATTGTTTTTTAAAAAAATTTTAAAATGTTTGTAAAAATTTTGTTAATGTTCCTCAATTTCATTGTTTTTAATATGTGCTGAAGAAGGCAACAGATGAGTGCCGAAACGTTCACATGATTAATTAGTGTGTTGGAATTTTAAATAAATAGTCCTAAAGTGCCGCTTAAGAGTTTTATTTACCTATCTATTGAAGGACGGAGATAAATATTACTATTTTGAGATATTTTGTTTTGCGTAAAATATTTTTGTCGTTAAAAATGTTCATACTTTTCAAAGAAACACAAATATGAAATTAATTGAAACAAAACCCCCCATGTACAAATATTGTTGGTTCTTGATTCAATCTCGTAATAGGGGACACCGGGGCATATTTCCACAGTTTGGGTCTTTTCCTTTTTCTAGCATTGTAATGTAGTTCTTGTAAATTATTGTTCTAAAAATTGAAATGAATGAATTTTAAATGAATCTTAATACGGCATAATGTACTTAAGGGTTCAATAGATTTTTGACCCATTTAAAAATAAATATATAGTTTACTATGTTCAAGCACACATACATTGAAAATATCAAAATCGTCGATCTGGATACTTTCATGCCAAAAAAAAGTACAAAAACATTTTTTTTTGCTGTTAACAAACACAGTTTTGTTTGACATTTTTTTGTGGATATTCCTTTCAATGATATTTAATTAAAAAAAATAATAATAATAATTGTCAACGCTATATGTAGCTCGGGACGCTAATTAATCAAAAATGGGAAAATATGCCCTTGTGTAGTCTAGCCCCGGTCTCCCCTGTATATATTTTATATATTTTTTAATTACTATAACTTGAAAGATTTCATTAAATTTTCGATCTTGCATCATGTAAGTCCTGTTAGCAATAAACAGATTTAATTTAAAATGAATATGTAAAATCCAGCTTAAAGAAATTTGAAAAGGCAATAAAAGTAAATTTGTATTTATTTCCGTCAAAATGCATGTAATATTATTAGTGGATTCTGGATGTATTCAATTTGATTATTGGCGAGAAATGAAATTGCGTTTTTCCTCCTGCAGATATGATTTGACTTCTTACTTTTATCTCCATCTCTTGCCTTCCCTCGTTTTTCTTGCCGCAATTTCAGCGAGTTGTATATAGATCTCTGGAAGCATATAACGAAATTATACGCTTTGTAACTCAGCCACTTAGCGAAATTTGTTAAAGTAATAAGAAAACGAGACCCGTAATTGGCTAGTAGCAATATGCTGAAAATGCAACCTTATTACCATTAATACCGATTTCTAATTAAATATCCCCAATTGCTACTACAAAAAAAAGTTTTGGGGAATAATTATTATTTGTGGAGTGCGAAGTTCAGTTCATAAATCCTTCCTTGTTAATGGTAGCTTATTTTTATCAACGAGTTTTTATATCCCTTGGGTTCTTTAGAAGACTATAAATCATATAACAATGGCGTCAATGCAGGAAGTGTATACATAGAAAATTCTCGCAATCCTGACCTGTATGATATATTTTTAATGATGTCCTGTAATAACTTCTTCGTTCAAAGGAAATCATCTTCCGAATGTTGTACATTTTTTCGCGCTGCATATACACCAGCCATAAATCATTTTCCGATATAATGTAACTATAACTGCAACATAAGAAGGAACTTAATTGTTATTTATAGCCATAGGCTAGCCGCAACATATTTTTAGGAGAAACTCAAGATAAAAGTAATATACTACACCCGGGAAATAAGAAAATTGATAATGTACCCATATACAATGTCGTTATAGATGTAATAATGCTCATTTCCATATACTCCTTTCTGTTTCCAGTTCATATTGTACATGCATATAAGTTTTATTAGAAATAAAATTGTAAGTTTTTTTTTATATCAACTTCCCTATTACTATTCATGATTTCAACAAATCCATTTGCACAT
Organism: Coproporus ventriculus; assembly: GCA_027574865.2. Lineage (NCBI taxonomy): Eukaryota > Metazoa > Arthropoda > Insecta > Coleoptera > Staphylinidae > Coproporus > Coproporus ventriculus. Next base: position 8,830 of record JAODAH020047017.1, on the reverse strand, counting down.
ATTTACATACATACATATACGAAATTAATATTCTTGCGACTACAACAGCAAATCGCAACTTTCAGGTTTTATTTTTGCATAACAACTACAGGTATTCATAATAGTAAAAAAAATCCCAAAGTATCCAATTCCATTTATATAATTAAGTTCTTCATCACATTTACTTAATGTTATAGAGACCACAAACTTCATTCATTTTTATAGCTCTCAATAATTATTGTGCGAATAAATTCAAATTTCAGCTGTAACTGGAGATTAAAACGATTTTAACTATAAAGTGAATATTCATTTAGATTAGTAAAAGAATAGAAATAATTAATAATAATTTTACAATTTATATTTCTATCTTAGGAATATCTATCATGAAATAATAATTTAATTCAATTATTACAACAGTGGCTTTAAGATTGACGCTATTTTTGCGCTTAATTTTCCGTTACTACGGTGCTTGTTTGAACACCGCGACTTAATAATCACGCGGGTAAAAACTTTCAATGCACTTACCCTCAGGAAATATGTTACATGGTAATGTATAATTTCGTAAAGCAAGCTTGCTTGCTATTCTTACTACAATAAGTTATGTAAAAATTTAACAATGTGAAACCTAATATAAGATTATTTTATATAACTGATGTTAACATCTGCTTTTATTTTGTAGTAACTACCAGCTGAAAGGCATCCCTCCTTGTTTTCTAATCTGAATCTAAACTGAAACTGCATTTACATTGTAAGTCAATTATGTGGTCTCTACTGCAAAACATATTGCCCGAAACAATTAAGCGCTGAGCCTTCTCCATGTCAGTTATTTGACGAGCATTAAGGGTTGTACACAAACTGACGGTTTATCTTAATTCTTTCGTGTCTGTTACACGACAGTTCGCTCGGTGCAAACCGAACGCACCAATCAGCCGATTCATGAAATATACTTGTGAAACAGTTGCATCCAACCTATGAATATGGTGACACAAAGCAGTAAGATAGTAAAACCTATCTTGGAAAAAAGTTGCTTTGTGAGGGGTGCAGAGAGGCCAGTAATCCTTATGGAACAATCTGAAAAGACTACTGGAACAAACAACTTAACACCTAATAGCACATAATACATTGCTCTACCAATTCAAGTAATTTTGCCTCAGGATTTAAATATTATAGGCCTTAACAAGATTTCTGCAAAGTCTCGAAACAAATAACAACATAAGGATAATTGTGATATATTGCGGACATATCAAAATAAAACTAAGTTCGGTGTTGGCAAAATGGGATACTGTGCCAAAATGTACCACAAATGAAAGAAAATAAGGCCTGATCTGTCAAATTTTACCAAATAAAACATAATAGATAGGTATATGTAGCAAATTAATAATTTCAGCTGTCGAACAAAATTCTATCAAAAGAAGAAATATATTCAGGCTGCCAAAAATATTGGATTGATGTAATAACAGATACAAAAAATCAAAACCTGATTTTTTGCAAGAAATTTAAATTTTAACCATTGTAATTTTTTGGGTAGATACCGCGTTAATAACCGAATATTCTCTGAGTAAAAATAAATTGGTAGATCTAATAAGAACCGGCGTTTCTGCTCTTCAGGAGCTTTAATTTTGAAGCTCCTGAAGAAGATAAGTGTGAATTTGCCGAAACGTAGAACAGAACGCCGGTTCGGTGTCTACCCGAATATATAAATATATATTCAAAAAAATTTGTAAAAAATATTCGACCGGGAGCACGACTCGAACCTGCAACCTTCGGCTTACAAGGCCAACACGATTCCAATTTGAACACCCCGGCTCTTGATCAATTTTAAATTTTAACTCCTGGATTTGGAACTGTGTAATCTTGTTAATTAATTGATGCATTCACTAATACACATTATTAATTACTAGCTTATGCAAATCTTCGAATATTTACTAAAGGTAATTGAATCGAATGGAAGACGTGTCACATTTTCTCTGTTGTTGTACCTGAGGAAACTGGATTTTGTATAAATCCGTTAAGTGGCTGTTGTTATGTGTATTAATCAAATTGAAAATGAGTAAACATAAATCAGTTGGGAATAGCTTATTACATAATTGAATTCTGACGAGTTAATATAAATGTATATTCCCTCAAGATAATAGATTTAAGTCACTATGATTATCGTTAATATATAGTTTATCCTTAGGACGATAGAATAGAGGCAACCAGAAGTGGTTATAACGTAGTTCACACGAGTATAGAAATATATTCATATAGAGAATCGGTGCCCCTTTAAGCAACCCTTGTTTGAAAATTATATTGGGTAAACGATTAAACTTCCTGTATTAAATAAATATTATATGGAGAACCCAAATATGATACATGTATAGACATACAGGCAGAATTTGACTAGTTCTCCAAGTAAATACATGAAAATCTGCCATAAAAAATTGCTTGGTCAATACAATTTAAAAACCATAAGATATGAAATTTAATTATGTGTAACAAAAAATGTCATTTAGTTTAGCATCATTTCATTTTAAACCCTACTTTTACAACAACTAAATTCATATTGGAATGAATTCTAATTAAAAATTGAATTAATTAATATCCTTCTTTATGGTTTCATGAAAAAGTTATTATTAATTATTGCAGTTTCTGCTTCATTAATGTTTATAATTGAATCGGTTATTTGGAAAAGGATATTTTAAGATTTTGCCAAATATAAAATAAAATAAATTACTAAAATTTAATTCGAAATCGTAAAATCAGATTTTTATATCTCCTGTAAAATTTAAATTTTTTGACATGTTGACTTTTCCAAATAACCGACTAAATTAGATATGTCCCTTTTGGAAGATTGATTATATTTCATTGATTTCAGTTTACAGAGTTAACAAATAAGTTAATTCAGTTTTAATATGTGAAATTAAACAGATTTAAAAAAGACACTATACGTTTTGTTTAATAACAATATATTTTGGTTGTTTAAATCGAACCCGTTTCAATTCAACTTGAATCTTTATCAAATGTTACAATACAAAGAAACTGACAAAGTAAATATTTAACTATAAATATTTCAAATCTCGGGAGTAGGTTGTTGACGTTGTATTATTTCAGGGGAAAGTGGCATGATTGAGAGGATTATATTCTGATTAACAATTTACAAATTGAGTAATCTAAAACCTCAGGGCTACTCTATGAATTTACAAAGAAGATTTAATGTTTACATTATATGTATTTGGACAAAGGTGAGTAATATAAATCTGGTCGTTAAGTAAGCTATAATCTGGGAAACTTTGTATTTAAATATTCCCAATTATTCCAAAATATTCAGTTTCCAGATTTTAGGCTTTATGTGTATCTTTTTATAGACCGTGTGTTCGGCGACTTTAATAATAATGGAAAAATGAACAAACTATATTTAGTTTTAAATCGGAAAAAACTCCACAACTTAAGGAACATGGTTCCTTTTTTGACGTCATCAGATACAACTGATGACGTCATCGACTAATTTTTCAAATTGCATGGTATATTTTTTTCCATCGAACAGAACCACATGCCTCGGATTGCTTCATGCGCTTCCGCGACCCTAGCCATTGGTTGTCGGTCTATCAAAGTGAGGAACCGCCGAACTTGCCTCGGGACGTCCTCAGATGTGGACGCATTTTGACTCTGCTTCGAATGCACAGAATTTTATTTTATTTATTTTCGGGCTAAGCACATGGATCAGTGCTGTTCGTGCGCGGGTCAAAAAATTGTCGCTTGCTGCCTCGGTTTGTCTCTGTCTCAGATGTGTAACCAGCTTTACAAATTTTTTTTAATTTTGATATTTGTGGTATGTCCCATACATCCTCTTACCCCGAATGGAACCCACTCAACAATAGGCCAAAACGAGGTTTAATTAATTTAGTAGGTCAGTAATTAAATTTTATTTGGTAACTTGGATGCAGAAGATGGAGAAAGAATATTTAATACAATAACAAAATTAGTAAATAATGAAAGAGAACTTGCCCTTTTTCGCCTAAAATGGCTGGACTATAAATAATGCACACTAATGGCCTCCACCATTCAATATTTTCACATTCTGCTTTAATTATATAGTAGAAAATTATATTGATCCTCTGTATTAATGACATCTTGCAATTTTTTTATTAAATTCATTATACGCATTCCTAAAATTCCTGAAGTTTATTAGTAAAAAATTAATCCACATACCCTTTAACGGTCTCCTCATTTTCGCAGGTTTCCGGTTCACAGAGTTCTGCAACGATCGGAATAAATGATAATCGGAAGGTTTTTTCCGGGGGATGCAGCAAAAGATCCCAACCAAATCTTATCAATTCATTCCGGGACGTTAACAATATGTAAGTCTTGTATTGTTTTGACAGTTGACAATTCTTTTCCTTAATCCTGTTTAGTAATTTGTTTGCGACTACTACTTTTATGTATCTGTGATATTTTGTGTACCACCTTATCGCATACAATCCATTTTTCAGCACCAAAAATTATGTACCTAAGATATCGCATATTAAAAAAAATATACTTAGGAATAATTTTGCATACGAGTTAGTAGTTAATTTATTTATTTATGACGCTTCTACCTTGTGATAGTTGAATCTAATATTAGATTCAATAAAACTACTTTTTCTGAAAGAGTCCGTAAAATAAGAAAATGGGTCCGTAAAATGCGATTTTACGGAGTCTTTTGTGTATAGTTAGTTGCATGACTGCAATATATAAAAACATTAAAAAAATAAACGTGGTTTGTCAGATTTTTGTGTTTGAAAAAGGGGAGACCCGTGCACAATATTTATTTAATGTTCTATACAAATTGTTTATTTTAAATTAATAATTTAACATTTTTATAACGAAACATATACGCCATCTATTTATGAGTTTACTTGTATTGTTGGTTGCAGAACTCCAATTTAACCCAATTTCAGGATTTTTAAATGTCTTTAAAATTAATATTAAGCTCTTTCAGAAAAAAAAATATAATGGTTATTCTCCTCGGCCTTCGCCTCGGAGAATAAACTCCATACTTGTAATAAAAAATGACATTTTAATGCCATGGTATATAAAAAAACTATTGTCTTGTCACAAATAAAAATATTATTATTGGATAAGGTGGTTAAGGTAAGATTATTTTTTGAAAAATGATGTGTATCTCCACAAAGCTTTTTTTAATTTTAATGTACATTTTTATTTTTTATGGAAACTACAAAAAGTTATTATTTTAATGATACCAAATTGAGTGTATTATTTATTTAAAATTAATAAGGATAATATTTGTTTTTGTATGATATGATCAAGTTCTTGAATTTAATTATATTCGTATTTTTATCCTGGAAATAAAAACTCCTTGGATCAACTGGTGGATGTTGATTTTATAATTAAATTAATGCTTTCATGTTTGCTGGCATATCTTCCCAGATAGTCTCCGGAGTGCGCTTACATAATAACGCGGTTTGCATTTAATGCGGATATTATTCACGTTTCGGTATAATAATAACCATTTTGATTTCTATGTGCAAACAGTATCATGCACTTAACACAAAGCCTCCAACTCACATTTGTGTCTGCATAAAATTTTTATTAAGAATATCAACCAAATAATTTTAAATTTCACTTCGTTCATATATCGAAAAACATTATCTTATTTAATACGTGTAGACATTTTTAATGTAAATAAAACTGATATTTTGTATTTTTACCACTGAGATTTATTTGAATCATATTAGTTTCGACTCTGTTCGAGTCTTTATTAACGAAATTAGCTAAAACTAACAACTTGTCAACGATTCGACCAGAGTCGAAACTAGTACGATTCAAATATATGATAGAAATACAAAATAAAGGAGATCGGGGCTAGTTTACCCAAGGCCGTGTTTACTTATTTTCAATTAATTAGTGCCCCGAGCTACATCTAGTGATGGAAATTTTTTTGTAGTTAAATCCCATTAAAACGAATATCCACATAAAATTTGAAACAAAACTGTGTTTGTTAACAGCAAAAAAAATATTTTTGTACTTTTACTTGGCATGAAAGTATCCAGATCTACGAATTTGAAATTTTTAATATATGTTTTAGAAAATGTTGTTTTATTCATTGTAGGAACGACTTTCTAATATGTTATGTTCACAAAGTATTCTCATTTATGCAGCAAATACTGCGGCGCTATTTTTTCAAACCTACATTACAATGCTATAGAAAACAAAAGACCCAAATTGTGGAAATATGCCCCGGTCTCCCCTAATTCCTCAATTTTTAGATCCCGGCCTCATAACTAAGTCATATTGTTTCATTAATTAGAAAACAATATAAAGCTGAGCAAATAAATACAAAAATCTATCGTCAATTTAATTCAAATTAGAATATATTTTTATTTAGAATTTCGTAAAACATATTTGTTTATATATTAAAATAATTATTGAGTTTTAAATATGTAATGAAGAAGGCAGATACTGAAAATTAACTTTTTCCATTTTAATAAAAGATTAAATTAAAATCTTGTTTATTTTGAAATTTGTTTGGTCACTACGACAATTACTTTTCCACACCGTGGGTTCATCGATTAAACAAAAAATAATTAATTATTCTGTGACATCTAATTTAACGGATTGAAATACTAAAAAGAGCAGCACAGGTGGTTCTCGAGAAAATGTACCACCTTGATAATAAAATATCATCAGTAATTACTACTAATTACAGGCCGGATTACTGATTTATTTAAATACTACCTTATTGCTAACGTATTAGAATCAGCTTTGATGTAAACTCATGTGCGGTAGTGAGTTACACGACAGATTGGAAAGTTCGTTAGAGCAACGGTACTCAATCAAGTTCTGCTTCGGGTTAGGCAAGTCTCCTTCCGAAACGTTCGCAATGCTTCAACAGGCGAGTGGTACACCTCAAACTCACCCCATTCCAAGAAAGAGCGGATGAGCAAATCGAAAACGAATACCTGGCTCATCGCCTTCTTTGGAGTGAAGCGAATCGTCCATTACGAATTTGTCCCGCCCCAAAGACCGTGAATATTGCTTACTATTAGGAAGTCCTGAAAAAGCTGAAAAGAAGAGTCGCGCACAAGCGAAATGATATCAGGGAAGCTGGAAGCTTCACCACAATAACGCACTCAGCCACATCGCCTTCATCGTGATTGACGACAACCAAGCAAGTGTCAAGGCAACCCTTGGTAGCCATTCCGGAACAGTTCTATGTGGTCGCCTTCGAGTCATAGAAAAACCGACTACAAAAATGCATTGATGCAGGAAGTGCCTATTTCGAAAACTATTAGTCAGTTGTACCGATTTCCTCAATAAATCTATATTTCTGAACAAAAGCTCATTACTTTTGATCCAACCCTGTATGTACATATCTTTACAAATACCTCGACTGCAAAGGATATGATAGTCATGAATAAAATTCATAATAGTTTATTTAATTTGGTAGTAAAGAGACAAGACAATTATCGAATACAATTATTGAAATCCAGTTCTTCTTTTAATATACTAAATCTTTTGTTAATCATCAAATGAGTTTTATTTAAAATTTTGTTTAAAACTATATTAACACTTTTCTCTACCTCGAAGTTCCATTTTTTTTCATCTTTGGAACAAGAAGAAATAAATGTTATCGTGTAGGAGAAAAATTCGATTGTTTCCTTTTTACTTTCTTTATAAAGTTACGATTTAAAAGAATCGTCAAATGACAAAATTTCATCAGGGAACATTTCGTTTCAGTACACAGAACTTTCTATTCTACCTTATTTGTGATATATTATTAATTAAATATGGGTCTCATTTGATACATCAATTTAGTATTAGTAATTGAGCTGAAAACAATTTATACTGCCAAAAAAAAACCAAAAAATCAAGTGCGGAAGGGTCTCTTATCAAACACGTTCTAGTTTCGTTAGGATTTATTACGATTCTAAAAGTAGAAAAAATATTTATTTTTTAATAGTAAATTGATTCAAAATTATATACCGGCAAATTTTTTTAACATATATTATATTTCTCGCACACAATAATAATACCAATATAAATATTTAAATGTATAATATTTCTTGTTTGTATTTATATCATGACGAGGAGATTTATTTATTTGTATAATGTGAAAATAATCACGTAAATACCATTGTGGGTGGGATAGTTTCTATTTAACTATAAACATCATTGCATAAATTTCAACTACTCAATATTGTCACCCTTTACTTGATGAAAGCCATCCATATGAAATGCAACAAAATTCACAATAGATTTGAAAGTTTTCACTTGATTTACAACGATGTGTATGACTGTAGTTCTTCGCATACAAATTTCACTGAAATTGAATTTCAATATTTGTTATTTATATTTTAGGTATTGAAGGTATCTAATAACGAGGACTGGTTTATATCTAATTGGTCATTCATGTGTTCTTAACAACCTGGCTTACCACACACATACACGTACAAACATCATCGCAAAAATATCGAAATAGCGCCGCAGCATTTGGTGTGTAAATGTATCTACTTTGTGAACATAACATAATATAATTGGAAAGTCGTCCCTACAATGAATAAAAAATATTTTCTAAAATTTTGGGAAACGTGTATTAAATAAAAAAAACTACTTTGGGGCAAGTTTTCTCAGGCTATGGGGCAAGTTTTCCTGGGTTATTTAAATGCAAAAAAAAATGTACAAAAATTTTTTAAAAGAATTTTTGTTTGTTTTTCAAATTAATTTTTATTTTAACGAATATAACATGTAGAAGCATAAGAAGCTTTTTCCCCTAAACTCTAGATAATAATATTTTGCTTTGCAAAGAAATAATTAAATTTCTCTCTGCAGATTTTTCTGATAGACTGTTAATGTACATAAACATTTTAAG
>JAODAH020046976.1:0-32377 GCA_027574865.2 Coproporus ventriculus | reverse complement strand
GAAAAATACAACAATACTATACTTATTTATATTTTTATATAATATATATATATATATATATATATATATATATATATATATATATATATATATATATATATTCTTGTTTTAAAGAATGCGAAAAGTTCCCATTTACTTCTATTTCTCTTTGTAAAAAAATTTTGGTATTCCAGCGACGACCAAACTGTTATTATCTTGATTGCCACTCATATTTGAAATTCTAGATGAATGCACCCACATAGTTGTTAATTTTTTCAATAGCAGATTTTTTTATCGAAATAAAAAAATGCCATTCTACATTCTTATAATGATGTACGTTACAATCTGGTTATTAGATCAATAAGTAATTTAAATTTAACCTATCTTTACTAGAACAGAATAAAATCAAGTTACACTCATTAGTGTTCTCGGCGTCTTAATTAATAATTTAGTACACTACATATTAACGTGTACACTTCCCCACTTCACTATATCAATTCTTTTAAGTCTTCTAATCGTATTTGCAGTATCCAAAAGCTTGAGAAGATCTGGGTTCGGATGTTATTGTAGTCTTTGGCTTATGGCTCCGGGCTTGTTTCTTTATCACTTCGTTGGTGGTCTTCATATTCAAGTCCTTATGTAGATTGCCATTGTGCACATACCAAGGGGCGTCTACAATGCCACGAAGTATTTTGTTTTGGAATCTTTGTATGACACTTCTATTGCTTTCGCTGGTGCATTCCCATAATTGGATCCTATAAGTGCACTCTGGTTTGAGGACTCTTTGATATAGCAGAAGTTTATTATACACTGACAGAGTCGAATATCGACCCAGTAGCTAGTACATTTTTCTGTATTTCAATTTGAGTTCATCTTGCTTTTTCTTAACATGAGGTTTCCATCTCAGTCTAGCGTCCAAAGTGATGTCCAGGTATTTAGCTGTATTTTCAGAACAATCATTTTCCTGCTTAATCCTGAAGTATCTTTCTGACATATATGAATTCAAGAGTTTTAAGTACTGAATAGGAAGGACCTTTTTGAGCCAAACTTTATCGAATGCTTGGGCCGCATCAAAAAATATTACTGAGCAGATCTTTATCCTTTCAAGTAGTTTTCTGATCACATTAGTGATCCGATGGACTTGATCAATCGCAGAGTGTTGATATTTGCCGATATGATGTTGCTTTATGTGGTTGTTTCCCAGGTTTTGGGATCATAATGACCTCAGCTACCTTCAACAATTGCGGAACATATTTCAGTCCAAGGGGCGCATTGATAAGATTAATATTCTTATCAATTTGATTTTTGTCTTCCTTCAGGGTAGTTAGGGGAACTTCCATTTTATCTTGTCGAATGATTTCCGGAAGGATTTCCACTTCCTTGTGTATGTTTGGTTTGAAGATTCGTTCCAGGTAGTTCGCAAATCTTCTTTTCTTCATTGTTTCTCGTCTAGCTACCATCTTCATTTCTTATAGGAGGTATTTTGACATTTTTCGTGGTTTTCTAGATGGAATACTCAGTACTTGAATCATTTGTCAGTTTCTGCAGAAATTCGCTCATAGTTGTTTAATCTCTTTCTTCAGTTGTGAGGCAAGTTGATTTACTGTAGTTTTGTCATGTGGTGCTCTGGTCTGATGCCATTTCTTTCTTGCTTTTTTTTTCTTAGAAACCAATTCCAAAATTTCTTGCCCTTCAGTTTTCAGGTGTGTTTCCCAAGCCGCTTGCTCAATATCGCGGATAAATTTTTCCACTTCAAAATCCAAGTTTTCCTTTGTTTTCAGTGGCACCATTAATTGAATTCTTTCTTGGAGTGTGGTTATGAAGCTGTCCCAGTCAGTTCTCGTAGTCACCAAGACCAGATTATAGGGCTTCTGAATAACATTTTCACTAAGGGTCAGCACCCACCATTGGTATATGATCTGAAATTAGTTCCAGATTCTCTTCTACTTGTACATAGTTACTGGTTTCATTCTTTATGATGAAAAAGTCAATTAAGTGAAGAATCTTCTCAGGGTCCGTACGCCAGCACGCAGTCCTTCCCGTTGAGATGACTTCACAATTAATTTCCTTTAACGCTTTAAACAATTTTTTGTCCTAAGTTGTTATGTGTCTCGATCCCAATGGATATGCTCTGCATTAAAATCGCCTCCCGTGATGAACCGATCATCAGCTAATTTCAAGAGTTCAATATATCTCTCTGATTTGATGTTGTGTCTTGGGGGACTATATAAGTCAATAACTGACAGATCGTAGTTCTTGGTCCTTTAACCACCGTTGCGTGTATTCGGTCTGAAATTTCGTTACTTCATTATGTCAAACATTTTCTTTGATCATAAACGCGCTTCCTCTTTTAGCAGAATTTTTAGGATTAATGATACACTTTGTATCTCTTAATGAAAGATTGTTTAGTGAAGTGGGCTTCAGATATTACACACACAACAATTTTGATTATGATTATACAATAAAAATATCTATTTCTGATATTTAGCGTTTCTTAAAACATATAGAAATGAAAAAGTAAATCTTAATCTATATTTTTGCTGATCCATGTTACTAATAATTATATTAGTTTTGCTATTTGTTTTTTCTATTCACTTTCATTTATAGAATATTTAAGCTTTCAAATTTGTAGAAAACATTTGGATAATTAGGTTACAAAAGTTTATACAAGTATTTAAATACGTGGAAGAAATGAACACGTATTTTCAGGATATATGGGAATTTATTTTATATATGTTAATATTTTTCATATAACTTAAAGTTTTAATGTAGATACTTGAAATCATTAAAATTTGAATAAAATGTCCCTATGGTTATCACTATATATATTTGCTTAATTATGCAAAACTACATCAGCAACTTTGGCTTTTAGGGTAGTAATTATCTGCGTACATTATTTCAAATCGTTTGGTTTATTAGGCGTTCAAAAATTTTTCGCATTTTGTTTAACTATGGTCCAGAAGCATTTATAGAGCTATGCACAAACACATACATTATACCATATTTACAGTTGGAAATTTTTTTACTAATGAAATTACTGAAATTTATAGTCAAAACTTGCAAATAAATTACGTTAGTTTAAGTTAATTTAATAATTAGGAATGTGTCAACTACGTTGTGAAAGTTTAATATTTTTCAGCAATTTAATTTAATGGGGGGAGGGGAGGGGTTGGTTCGTTTAAATGAATTCTGTTAAACGTGTCGTCCCTGAACTATAAAAAAGCATCAAACAAACGTGGTTGCTTTTTATACAAGTTTAGTGAGTTGAGGCGTCAATAAAGTTGTGAAGCGGACCTCGGGGACGCCTGTCGTTGGAATAAATCTTCACCATAAACTCATGACTATGTTAGGAAAAATACTTAGCACGTTTCCTTCTCGATATGAATATGAATATTAATGACGATTTTTATGTTTTAATGATCTTACGTGTATTCTTTAATACGTTACTAATCAAGAATGCTCGTGTACAGTTTCTAAATTAGCTTATAAATAATGATATTTACAATTCCTTTGTATATTGTAAAAGTTTAGAGTTCTAGTTATGTACCAGATGAAATATTGATGAATAAAAACTAATTTCAAAGAAATATCGAACCTAGAGCGCTTGGTTTTAGCCACTAATATGTTGGTTACTACCTTGGAGATCTTTTCTCATCCGTTTATTAATTCTTTTGCTTATCTTGGAAAATTAACATTATCTCATATCATTAACTGTAATATTTTTTTCTACTTTTATGTCAAAATAAATGTTTTTAGACCCCCACACTAGTTCTGAACTAGCCATTTGTGTTTCGAAACAAAATTAGTGTTATTTATCGTTTCGAGATTGGTAGTACTGAAATAAATATAAACAAATATAATGTCGTAGAGTTGTTAAATCTTTCTGAAGGTAGACGTCTCTGTTTCTCAAGATACCTTCTTAGAATCCACTTCATAATTTACTGTAGATTGTGGTAAAATGTTCTTGAAATATATAGTGCCGAGCTTTTGTTTAAGATCGATATTATTTCTATTCATTCTAGTAGTCCAATTCATGGTCGTACTAATATACAAAGAACATTAAGCTACCTCCATCGGCTTGATAATTAATTTTGTTAATACTAGTGTCTTTTGAGAATAAGTCAGTATAGTATGTTGGTTGAAGACTTTTCTTTTCAATTAATCTGATAGATTTATATGATTTTTAGATTTCCATGAATCTTCTGTCAGTCCACTTACCTTATAAAGCCACTAAATTTAGAATCGGACTTTTGCTAACAAGAAACTTTTTAATGGCTATATGTTGTACACTACCTGGATACAGAAGTAATTGCCCCAAATTTCATATTTTTTTAAATGATATAGTAATTAATTATGGCTAATTAAATTTTGAAAAACTTAGGTTTTGCGCATATAATTGCATTAGTCCGATTTTGAATCTCATCTGAATTTTGGTCTGTTTAAATAATTACGTTAGTGATTTAGTTCGGTTTTATTACAATGTTCTCTCTAGACTTTCAGAAAAAATATTTTCGTTAGATTAAACTTGAAATCCTATTGCTGATTTAACGCAAGTTTGCTTTCGGTTTGCCAGTCAAAATTTCCACACTCTTGAGTTCCCAAGAGTTCGATTGTTCGATAGTTTGTGTACATCTATACAAATTAATCGGGGTTTGCTATAGCTTCTATATTCTTCAATTTTCGGCTAATATTCCCAAAAACTCGGTTAGAAGGTAGCAAAATAAAATTTGATGTTTGTAAAAATATTTAATATACATATACCGACGCAAACATAATAACCCGTTATTTGATGATAGGCTCGAGCCCCTTTGCTTATTTCCCGAAACCTATGTTCTTATTAGTAACTTTCTTTATATTTCAAATAGAATTGTGGCTTATGCGCTAAATAGAATGATCACCGCATTACAATGTGGTGAGTTCAAGTATACCATTTAACATTTAACTGCTTAGTTGATGTTTATAAAATGTATTCGAATTCTTCATCATATATTTTTTATTTCTAATAATATTAATCTTGAACAACATTCTATGAAAGTGGTACATAGCACAACCTATACAACAATGTTCAATATATGAAAACTGATACTTTTAATATTTTAATAGTTTACGTTTTCCAGGGAGAAGATGCGAAGTGGAAGCAATGTGTTTGTTAAACATCAGAAATTAATAATGGATGGGATGAGATGTAATAGAAGCAAATGAATATGGAATAAAAGGTATTAATAACAAAGAAGAGGAATTAATGAAAGAATTCAATAAAATAAAGATGAAAATTATAATGATAAGAGAAACTAAATGCAAAGACAAAGGGTTTAATACAGTAAATAATGGTTACGGAATGTTTTATTCAAGAGTAGAAAGTCACATCTGAAAAAAGTAGATGAGGTAGTCAGAAATGCCAAAAATTAAGCATGAGAAAATTTGGGAATAGACTTGGAAAATGGAAGAGAAGTAAATGGAAAGAAGTTATATACCATATTAAAAGGGCTAAAGAGAGAAAAACAACTCAACATTCAGTGGATTAAATAGCGTAGGGAAAAGCTACTAAAGAAAGAGGAAGACAAAAAGAAAGATGGAAAGTGCATTTCCGTGATTATGTAAAAGTGAAGAACAAACAATTATAGAAAAATTTAAAGATGCATTGAAGAAGAAGAATTCTGAATCGACAAAAATGACAGGAAAACACAATACTAAGGAGGTGGGAAATAGCCATTATAGTGCCGTCATATAAGGGAGGATACAAACTGGTGTATGTAAATTATAAAAACATATTGTTATGTTATTATGAGAGAATGTTGAAAAATGGTGGGAATTATACCAATATGAACATAAGGATAAATTGAAAAAATAAATTATGGTGCTAGGCAAAGGATTAATAGAGGAAGAGGAGAACTGAGATAAGGAAATGAAGTAGAAAAGGTTACTAATGGATATTTTCTTAATTGAAATTTTAATATGTACACTGGGTATCCCATTTTATATTACGTTCTTGAATAATTTGAAAAAAAAAATGCATTTTAACATAAAGAAAGCCGAATCAAAAACTTAATGGTTTTGAGGGGGACATCGGATTCTGACAAAATGGCATCTCCAAACCCCCAAGGGGGGCAGGAAAGGGGGCCAACTTAAAAATTTTAAATGGGAATCCCAATTTTTTATTGCAGATTGTGAAAGAACGTAAAATAATAATAATAGTTTTTGGTGCGAATAAAATAATAGAAATTCATTATATTGAAAATTTGATTTTGTTTAATAACTTAGCAATGAAATCGGAAACGCATATTTGATTGTAATTGTTTAATAATAATAAAAATAATTAAGAAGTTTGAAAATTTAATTATATTGCCCGGCGTATTCGCGCAAATAATAAAGTATACAAGTCTGCACTCTTTATGAATTTCTAAAATATAAATTTGTTAAGTAAACATTACCGGTCTAAAATAAATAAATAGGAAGTTAAATTGATAAAAGTAAGACATGTTAACTTGATTTTTTTACAATAAAATAAAATACATATCAGGAAGATGCAAATAAATTCAAATAGATATGTGCAGGTAGTTGAAAATGAATTTATACGAATCCCAATTTCGTTTGGGAATATGAGAGATTCCGGTGTGCAAACACCATCTCTGTCTAACACATGTATTTATTCACTGTGATTTGCCAGGAAAAGACGGTGCATGTCACTTGATGGAAGAGTGTTTACTTACCTTGTAGGTCCCCAGGTTCTTCACAGAGCAAGCAAACTTAACGTTTCGGCCCGCAGCTACTGTAACATTCTGGATAATGTCGGTGAATTCGGGCTCTTCCACAACCACTGAAACAACAAACCAAATAATTAACGGTCGTTATTATTGCATTAATGAATTAAAATCGATTATAATACGGTAAAATTGCAAGAAAACAAATTTAACTTTCGAGTATTCGTTACTACTCTGCTGCCGCTTATAGCCCATTATATTCGTTTTGATTAGTTTTAATTATACATTTAATCGACAACCAATTTAAATGACATAAAAAATTTCTTTACGTTTTTTTTTTAACTGTTTGCAATCTTTCTTAGATTTCGAACATATTGATAAAGTCGAAAACTTGGTTAACAAAAAACAATTATTAAATGAATGCATACTTTTACGACCGGTGTTTTAATGAAAATAAATAATTTCCAGGCAATTAGGCCATGTTCGTACGGAAATAGCTTTTCATGTTTTTTTACTTATACACTTTCAGTTTTTATTATAAGTTGCTTAAGTTTTTTTTCTATTTTATTTTAATTTACCTTTTATTATTTTATTATATGTACTTCCGTTCTTATTTATGTTTGTAATCGGTATCCACCCTTTCCATGTTTGGCTACAATTAACATATCTTTCATCAGTTGTCTAGTTTCGGTTAAATGAACTAACAAGAATCTGCATTACATTCTAAGCATGTTAGTTGCCTAACCCTAAGGCGCCGCCTAGATAAATCAACAAATAGGAAATATTGACACTCGTATACAAACATCATACTTTTAAGCTGAAAACCTAAAAAATTGGAGTATTTAAAAGTAGTGTCTCTTTTTTTGCAGCCATTTTCGTATTTTCGATTGCGCAACTAAACGCGTAGCATTTATTTATTTTATAGATTGAATAGAGTTTTAAGTTTTCGAAGTTGGTAATGTAAAAACTGTAATAGCACATAAAAATTCAACCAAAAAAGTTTTAGGTTAATGGAATTTTTAAAAATAATGTTTTGGCCCAAAAACAGTGCTACAAAGTAATCATTGTATATGTGGAATAGAAAAATGCATATTTTTAGATAAGATGCCATTACAAGATTTTAAAAATTTTGAAGCAATAAGGGATTAACAAACATAGGTCCAGAAGGCTAAAACTTTGGAAATTATCATGTTTTGATAGTACAAAGCTATGTATAAAATTTGAGTCACATCGGTGATATAGACCTAGAAGGATTTTGTTGAATTGAGGTTTGTTGAGGTCTCTTAAACACTTTTCTCACTACTCCTGCCCATATTTGTAAGTAAACAACAGGAATACTATTCAAAAGTAAGCATTTTTGTTTTTATTTTAAAATTAAACTTATTTTTAAACATAAAACTTAAACAAAATTAAAAGTAAAAGGCATAATGTCTACCTAAAACATCCAACAAATGAGATAACTGAATGCATGTACCCAACATGCAAATTCACCACTGTCCGGACTTACCCCAATTGTCAAAATTACCTGGGGTAAAACCGGATGCGTCAATTTCCAATAATAAGATGTAATCTTAGAGTAATTAAGCTTTCACAACTTTTAACATATTCAAAAGTAGCCACTTACAAGGTTTAATGCATTTTTAATAAATAAAATGATCACAAAACTGACTTTAAAAACACTCATAACAAATCAGCAGTCCGACTTACCGCGCGAAGTCGGATGACAATACGAGCGGTAGGATCTTCCGGGTAAAAGAGAGAAACAGATTTTTCCCGCTATTAGTAAAGAAACAATTAGTTCACTTAATACGTCCACAAATAGCATCACAAGTCATAAAAACTAAGTGACCGATCTTACCCCATATCCGAACTTGCCCCGGTTTACCTTAGTTGTAATCTTTTAGTTAGAATAGTAACTACATTGAAATTTCTAGATTTTAGATTATATACATAAATATATTGCTATTTATTTAAATATTCATATATTGTTAAAGTTAACAATAGTTTACGGCATCCGAAAATTGTCATTTCGATGACAACTGAAATGGACAAATTATAAATAACATTTTCGACCTAATAGCACTATCTGAAAAGCGAATTCCACGTTTGAAACAAATGTCGTGCAATTTTAAAATGTGTGATGATAAAATATTTATTTTGGATGCAACCAATGAATGAAATATATCTTGACGAATTATTATAATATGAATAAACTTCCAAATTGCTTTTAACTGCATATTTCCGTTTTGATTTCCTAGCGGTTGTTATATTGCGTTAATCGTTTGTTGGAAATTACAGCTTATAAACACTAATAGGATATCGATTTTAGTTACATGTGCACTTTAGGCCCATTCAAAGCCTTACATTCAACACAATGACGATTGCGGAAGAGACAATAATAAATCTACGAGACAGTTGAAATACTTTATTATAAGCTTATCGAATTATGCGTTATATAGATTCAATAGTTAATTAATGCTAAATAATAAGCTAACGAATGGAAAATCGAGATTACACAGGATAAATATTGGAGAAGTTAACTATTAACTGACAATAACATTGATGAAAAATATTAATCCTGTATGGGAAAATATATTAAAGCAATATCAACTTCAATATTTTGGAAATAATATTGATGACTTATGGCTAATTTTGAAACATTTAAAAACGCTGTTACGTCATTATTTTCTGGTTTGTTGAATCCCAAAAACAAAAACTTTTCTAAGGAATGTAAGAAGATTTGTCTAAGGAGTTCTTTTCAGGTTGTAGGGCTTTTTCATCCTGAAAGTTATAATTATAGATGATTTTGTAATTTAATGCTTTTTTGTACCCGAAATCTAAGAATTTAAAATAATACGTTCATGATAACTGAAAATAACATTTTCATAAACAAATGATTATTGTCGAGTGTTATATTTTGCCTAGATATTATAATAAAATTATCCTTTTTAAATGAAAGCTTAGATATCAAAATATTGTTTCCCGCGATTCCTATAAGAAAATATTAGTTTTCCCTTAAGAAAATATTGATTTTTTAAAAATACTCATTTGGAAAAATTTTCAGGCGTTTATATTAGAAATACAATCACTCTTGTTTCAAAAATTTTGTGTGAAAATTTTCTATTGAAATGTTGAGCGGTATTTTAATATTGACCATGTATTTTAGCTATACAAAAATTTCTCGATTTATTTTAAAATTTTCGCAAAACGATCTATTTCAATTTCATCAAGAATTTAAATTAAATAAATTTAAAAAGTTTTTAAAATAATTATGATTTACTTCCGCTAAAAATAATTAATTTCATTTAATAAAGGATAAGGGGATACATTTCATACAAAAATAAAATAATTGTAACTGTAAATAATTGCTCGGTATCTTTGGGAGTTGTATCTGTTATTTCGCAAGGTGTACCAACCCTCTAGGGGACGATTTATCTTCGCGCAAGAAGAGATACATAACAAAGTAGCTTTAGATGACATATTGTCCTATCCGTAACGTTATTTCTTTCATAGAGATGAGTTAGAAGAGATCTATCATCAAAGTTAAGATTAAATGAGCCGAATAAACTGAAAAATTATTAGTCACAGTTAGGGTGGAATGTGATCGTTTCACATATGATAAGCAATTTGTAGTAATAATATTTCCCGGCCATTTGCTTCGAATCTGAAAGAATTTTCTAAGGTACAGAATTATTAAACGAATGTGATGATAAATAAGGGGAATGCGTTATTACAGGAAAGGTAATGAAATCATTCATTCAAACGGTGTAATTTACAAGCGAAGCTTTGCACCGTACACTAACAAAGCTTAACAATTTGGTACAGAGCGACGTGATGAAATTCGATTTGAAACATCCATAGATTCGGCTTAATTGCGTAACAGCCAGGGTTTTTCAGTAGTCCTGAATTATGTAGTAATGGTGCACTGCGCCGATTTTGTCGACTTAAACGAAAGATAAAATAGAGTACCAGAATACCTCAGGCTGTGCGTCATGGGAATTCCTGCACAGAAGGTAAATCTGGGATTGAATGTTTTATACTCATCTAATCCAGAACAAAACTCTGCTACAACCAGCAAGACGGCGAATAATTTAAGCCGGATCTCTAAACTTACAATTACATACCAAACGTATTCTCGTAACGTGCTGTATGCAAACCGCGTATTGGTAGTTGTAATAAATGCCACATAAAGAGGGACCGTTACTGCCATTGACGTTACTGCAGGGGAAGCAACGCTAAAAGAATGCATCCTCCTTCTTAGTTATGTTGATTACTATGAGAGGATTGACATCTGTACTTGGAATATTATTCTCCAGACTTTGTTGATATAATAGGGAGAAGGTCGGTGGCTACATCTTAACATCCCACAATCAAATCCCAGCTGCATTATCTCAAAGAGCTACGAGTTTGCACTCAGGATTAATTCCGATTGCAGAGCTTCATTTAACAAGCGCCTTGCTACCTGTCTTAATGAAATTGTAATATTTTCTGTGGTTGATCTTTGCAATGAGCGGTTTATAAAGGCTATGACAAATAAGCCCCAAGACGCGTGTTCCGGTAACATGCAGGCGAGACAGTAACAAAGCAACACAAGGGCCGTTAAGAGACGTATGCGTCCCGCTAGTTGGCGATTCTCAATGATTTTATATGAACACAGATACACCTTACTATTATTACTAATTCTTTTCATGAAATTATTAATAAATAGGATGCAGTCTGCATACATCAAATTGCAAAGTGCAATAAAATATGTTATATTTTTATTTTATTCATTTTGATTTTTAGAGGATTTGATTTCGAATCGATAAAAAATCATAAACATGTAGATAAAAAGGAGTAATTAGATTAATCTAATATTATTGTATCTTAACTCTTTATTACTATTTAACACAATATAAAAAAATATAATAAACCTTAAATTTAAAGATCTGCAAATAGCAATTGTTGTAGTAAGTTGTATGTTAGTTCTTTTTTGGATACGGTTCTGCGTTTCGACATGCCATTACATAGAATCTAAGTGACACTGACACGCCACGAGTGCGAACTTTATGAAGTCTAGCACGCCACCATTCAGCTTAATAACCCGTGCACAGACAATTACCTATATAAAACAGTTAAACGCTAATCTAATAAAAGTGGATGTTTCGTTACTCGCTCCACAACACATGTTCAATTCACCGATTTATCGATCTGGACTTGACGCCACCACAAAAAAATTGCCTCACAAGGGAAACGCATTGCTTGAACAATCTCGCTAATTGTCTACCTCACTTCCATGTAAATGAAACTTAATCAAATTAAAGTTAGTCTGTCGTCTCAGATGCAGCAAAATAGCATCCACATTCAAATCTAACCAAATCATACTTTAATCACTCCTGGAGAACAATTGCCATGGGGTAATATTTTGACTAACGGCGAAGAGGAGAGTGTGAGCTTTCGAACTTCACTAATGCAATTGAAAACTCTGCAGGAAAATACATATTTTGTATTGCCAGAAGCAGAAGATTCTTTCGAGGTCCCCACTTCAATTTATCAATACATAATTACTTCGGCATTCACTGCCACTGGCGCAATATCAAGAAATACTGAAATATATTAGATACTTAACAATAACAGATTCCCACAGATTCCACAAATTAATTACACCAAAAATTCTTGCTGTCATCAAACCGTTTAATTAAAATTCTTATTCGATGATATGTACGTTACGATATATTACTATTATTCGAAATAAAAAAAAAAAGAATTATTAGTAAAAGTGATATGTGAGGCGAAAGCCGAGGAGAATAACCATGCGAGTAATAAAAAATCATTTTAGTGCTGAGGTATACATATACTATATTTTTTCGGAAATAGTTTAATATTAATTATGTTAAATTGAATATATGCAACCATCAATACAGGTAAACTCATAAATACATGGCGTATATTTTTCTTTATTAAAATTTTAAATTATGAATTTAAAACATAAAATTCATATAGAACATTGAATAAATATTGTCCACTCGTCTCTCTTTCTTCAAACACAAAAATGTGACAAACCACATTTGTTTTTTTAATGTTTTTATACATTGCAGTTATGCAATTAACATAAAAGAATCCATAAAATCGCATTTTACGGACTCATTTGGGTTATTTTACGGACTCTTTCAGAAAAAGAAGATTTACGATATGTAATGTAAATTAAATAATTTGTTTTTGTTTTATGGCTGTGGTAGTTATAAAACTAAAAAAGGATTATACTTACTTATTTTTTAAAGTTGTATAATATACAGGGTGAGGTGTATATCTTAGAAACAACGCATCAAATCAGAAAACGGATTTAACGAAAAATGCTTAGTTTTATATAGAGTAAAAATAAAAAAGATATGCTTCCATTTAACCTTTAAATGACCTTCAAGGAATCATTAAACTAAACATTGCAAATCAGTTTTTACCCCTAAATTTAAAATATCTTTTATTTAAAATATTTTTTTCTCCAAAAAAAAAACGGCAAAGTAAATAGAGTTGGTGGCGATGAGAGAGCAACAAACACAACTTTTGTTTGTTCTTCCAATCAGCAAGAATTTTCATTCCAGTTATGTTTGATTTTAACGAATCTGATTAGCACCTCAGATAAGTAAAGGAGCTCAAGCATGTAGCTTAATACAAGTTGCTGAATTTTCATTTACTGACATAACTAGTGAAATATTTTTGAAATTGTTACAACACTTCATTAAGTTTGTTAAACCGACAAATTGTGGGTGCAAAACAAAAAAGCGACAAAAATCAAGCATTAGTTCAACATTTTGGAGTAATGCTTTTTGTAAAAGGTTCATCATGTAGTCTATTTTAAGGTGTGTGCTACTTTTTATAAGAAATATAATTACATTAAAATTATATTTGTTATCTTCAAGAAAAATTTTGCAAATCGCTTTATTAGTTTCGGAGATAATCTCCTATAAACTTAGAACTTTCATCCCTTTAAATACAAGTCCGAAATAAGGCATGAACAAAAAATAGTTTAGTTTTAGATTCATTAATTGAGCTACAAACAGCCATTAGAACCATCAGGATTTATTTCTCCAACGTATTAAGTCAAGACATACTAAATATAAGTATGTAACTTTGATTTTAGTGGATCAAAAGATATATTTGCAGTTGAACTTTTTAAATTTGTTAGTTTTGTTGTTATTTGACATCACTTAAATTCAAAAATGCCATAAAGTAAGAATTGCTCTATATATCAAAATTATATAAATCAATTTCATTATTCAATAAGAAAGTTATTTAACATTTCAAAACTTTTACCTACATTTCACAATGCAATTTCGAGATTTTTTTTACTAAGAATCACATCAAAACTTTGAATGTACAGAACTACTTATGAAATATTTAAATAAATTAGAAAGTTATTGAAATATTGACTTATTACTCGTCCCGTGTGAAAAATTCGTAGGTTTAGAAACTTCTTTTTTTATATTTAAAAATGAAGTCTTGATAATTGTTGCGAAAAAATTGAAAGCTTAAATTCATAGTAGGTATTACAATAACTATTATTCGAAATCTGGCTGATAATCATAATGCTTGAAATTTTCTTAAGTAAAGTATCAATCTAAACAATAAAATTAACACTAATATTCGTTTTGAATTTTAATTTTTTTTTAATCAAAAGCACCGATAGATTTTATTTTATTTAAAAAACCACTGCAAATCGATAAATTGATTTGCCCAGAAAATTTAAATAAATATAATAACAAAACAAAATCCATTTTCAATTTTTTCTCTTCAAAATTTTTCTTAAAACTCTATCTCAAATCGTAACATAACTTTTAATACTCAAACCATCTGTTCAGCAGTCAATCAATTTTGATATTGTCATTCATAACATCACCAGTTCTAACGATCATCTAATACCACAAGTAAATATTTGCAATTTATATAAAAATACTTTATCTTCAGAATATTTTTAGGAAAAGGACTGAATTGAAAATTTAGACAAAAAGATAAAAAGAAAAAGAAAAATTCTTTAATTAAGCGTGATTTTAGGTTATCGGACACTTGCGCGCGCGGCTTAATTCTCTCATTTGAAAAACGAAAGGTAAATTTTGATGCAGCACAAATTTCATTCATATCATGTTTCATTGCATCAACAATTACATGGAAATGACTTTCAAAATCGAGTTGAGCTTTGTCAATGGGCGCAAGAAAAAATACTGGAGAATAATGAATTTTTTCTTCCGTTTTATTTACTGATTAATCGACTTTCACCAATCATGGGCAAGTTAACCAACATAATGTGCATTATTGGTCTCTACAAAATCCAAGATTGATAAGACAAGAGGAGCATCAACGCCCCTGGTCTATTAATGTATGGGCTGGCATAATTGGCAAACATTTAAATTGGACCTTATTTTATTGATGTTACTTTGAATGGTGAAAAATTCTATTTTCTTCGTAATAAATTACCCTTACTGATAGAAGAATTAAATTTAAGCCTAAGACTAAATATGTGGTACCAATACGATGGAATTGTTAGATCATAATTACAATGGTTGTTGGATAGTCGGGGTTGTCCAGTGTTTTGGCCTGCTACATTGCCACCACTTGTCTATTTTTTAAGGGGATACCTTAAAGAACATGCTTATAAAGATGTTCCAACAGTTCAAGAAAATATAAAGGAACGGATTCGTATCACCTGTAATAATATTGTAATAAGCGCTTTTAAATTGTCAAAATTCGTTAGTTTGGCGATTTGCGAAACGTATTTAGGTTCAAGGGCATCATTTTGAATACCTACTAAATTAATTTTTTAATATTATCTTTAAATTTTGCGTATTATAAATAAAATAATTGTATTTTTGCGGTTAATTAATATTGTGTTTAATTTTCTTGAAATATTATTAAAAGTAAGCGACGGAGAGAAAAATGCTTTAATAAATAATACTTCTATTTAAAAAACGAAAGTTGACCTTCAAATGACCTTGCAAACATGGTTAATTAAAAATTTCTACAGCAGTTTTTATTTTTCTCCTTAATGTTAAATAACTTTTATATAAAACATTTTTTTGTGCGAATCTTCGTTTCTAAAATTTATATAAATTAATTTTTAATTATACAAAAATGTATATGTGCCCATTGTGCGGAAAATTTAATCCCTGGCGAGCATTTGTCCGGTCGGATTAGGATTAGTATATCTTAAATTGATCGCTGCATGCAAGTGTCCTGTTAATATTGTTTGATTTACTCATTTTAAAAATAGTGTTACACAATATGGAAATGGACTTATGCGATTTTCATATATACATAGATGAATTATTATATAAAGTGGTATTACTCCAGATGTTAGAAAAACATCGATGAGTTGAGTATAATAGTCGCTTGTATTAATGTTATAAAATTAGAGTTTTGATATTACATTATTGCATTTTGCTATTGTTGTACTAGTTTTAATTCAATGTTAGTACAACGACAACAATAAAGATCAGAACATTTTGAACTTATAATAGGACCGATGTAAACAACTGGTGACGTTTATTACAACAAACTTTTGTCGTCACATATGCGAGATCAGAGAAAGGCCATGCCGTCCCAGCGTAGTTCTGTGCGGATTCTACTGATGTGCTTGGTTATATCATCCAAGGGAATGAACGACAGCGGTAGCGTTCCATCCACAATTCAAGTTGCTATCTCTTTCCTTTACAATACTATATCATTTGTAGCCCTTCATAATATAATAAAAGTATGAAGGTTATTCTGACGCATAACATATGCAATCATGTTTACATTATCTAATAAAGTAACTTAGTTACTAGTGCACAACCAGTATAAAATATTACTGTAAAGATTTTGTATTTGAAATGTATTGTTCGCAGTAATATTAGTGAAAAGAGTTGGCCCTAAACAGCAATCACGGAAGATTCTTTTTATTGTGCCGTTGTAAAAATCGATTTTAATTTCCGATTGCGAGATAGATTATCCTGCAGGGCATCACATAAAAAGTATAGAATTTTTGAAAGTTCAGACTGTACATTGTCGAAATAGATGCGCATAGGTGCATATACTTTCTTCAAACTAGTCAACCTTAAATTGTTTCGAAATTTTCTTTGCATTATATAGAAATGCGATGGTAAAATAGACAATGCATGGAGCAAATCAATAAATCGGTTTACCTTTCTTTAGTTATAACTAAGCTTTAAATAAAGCTCCGTTCAGACAGTTCAATTCCGTAGATCAATTTGATTGAATTAACGATATTGAAACGTGTCAATAGCAATTCAATGAAATTGATCATCCAAGTGCCCCTTGAATGAAGTAGATACTACTTTTCATTCAATACGAAATGGTAGATGCAATAGAATATTGAATAAATGATTCAATCAAATTGACCATATTGACTATAATGTAGTTACCATTCCCAATTATTGAATATGTAAATTTGTATATAGGTTGAGAATAGTACACATTTAACTAAGCATATTTAACCTTACTTGAAATATCAATTTGCATATTCGATAATTAGAAGGTTGTGACAACATAAGGTTAAAGATTGAACTCTGTGAACTGTTTTTACCGAAAATTCTTTATCGACCTACATTCTCTATTTGAAGAAAATATAAGAAAAATCTGGTAGATATCATAATATACTATTATTCAAAATATCAAATAACTGTAAAGAAAATTAAAGCGTCATTTATAGTATTTTAGTACAAGATATTTTTACGTTAATTTTAGATTGGTAGCAATTTTCATATTTTATTAAATTTTAAAAATTCTAGTTAGTAAATTAATTTGTTATGAAATATATAAACAAATCCAATTAACGACGAAAATTTTAAACTAATCATTTTGAAAATGTATGTCACTTATATTTAAAATTCATTTAGTACGATTTTTCAAAATAAAAATATTTTAAAATAATTAGTTTAATTTATATTTTTCTGTACGCAAGATTATTAAGGATTGGTAAATACATCACTTGTAATGTTTTCAGATATTCTACAAATATGTTTATTTTAAGTTCTATGTATCTATGATGAAGGTTTTATCTAATAAAGACAGTAACATTAGATTTGGTTTAATCATGGTGTCCTTGATCTTTTATTGAAATTAGTAATTGCATTTAAAAAACTATTTGACTATATCTTATGTCTTCTTCTTTAGATGCCGTCTCCGCTCAGACGGTGATTTTTATTTTTGAGATCGCTGATCTAAATAGTTAGTTGTTAGTACAGCCGAACCACTCCTTAAGGCTCTCAGCCATAAGTTTCGTCTCCTTCCTATGGATCTCTTTAGTGTGATTTTTCCTTGCATAATAACTTGGAGTATTTGATATTCTTGTTGTCAGAATTACATCTTTTCCTTTATCCATACGTCTCATCACTTCTTCATTGGTTATTTTCTCTATCCATGAAATCCTCTGTATATTCCGATATACCCACAGCTCGAATGTCTCCAGTCTCTTTACGTCGATCCCTTTCAATGTCCAGGCTTCCATTCCGTAGTATAGTAGTGATAGTACTTAACACCTCACCAGTCGTATTTTAAGTTCGTGGTTTAGATCTTGACAACAGAAAAGATTTTCATTTTTGCAAATGTGCTTCTTTCCTGCTCTATACTGATTCGTATTTCTTGGGAGCTGTTGTCTTCATTAATGGTCGTGGTACTTATATTCTCTTACCCTTTCTATAGGTTGATTATTTACATATACTCTACGGTTGTCCTGAGTTGTTTTTGTTATTAGCATGTATTTTGTTTTTCTGATGTTTAGTGATATTCTTCACTTACTGCGACAATTCTATTAATTAGTGTCTGTACCTCTTCGAGTGTTCCTGCTAAAAGAACCGTATCGTCGGCTTACCTCAGATTATTTATTACAGTACCGTTAATTTTAATACCTATGTCCTAATCATCAAGTGCTTTATTTACTATGTCTTCTGAGGAGAGATTAAAGAGGACTGGTGAGAGTATGCATCCTTGACGTATGCCTCTTTGCATTTCCATTTGTTCAGATGTTGTGTCTTCTACTTCTACTACCGCTTTTTGGCCCTAGTAAAGGTTTGAAATAATTTTTATATCTCTGAGGTCTAACTTTATCGAAGACATTGTCTATAAAGCATGCATATAGATCTTGATTTACATCTAGGCATTTTTGCGAGAGGACATTGAAAGCAAACAGTGCTTCTCTTGTTCCTAGGCCTTTGCAGAATCCAAATTGTATATCGCTGATGTTTGCATCTAGTTTCTTATATATTCTATTATGGATAACCTTCAACAGATTTTCAATGTGTGACCCATTAAGCTAATCGTGCGGTAGTCGGAGCAATGCTTGGCACTCTTCTTTTTTGGAAGGGTTATAAAAGTTGATAGTAGCCATTCATTTGGTATCACACCAGTTCTGTATATGGTATTGATTAACTCTACCAGAATAGGGATAAGGTCTTCCTCTACTAGTTTAAGAATTTCTGCTGGTAGTTGGTCTGGACCTGACGCTTTTCTATTCTTTAATCCGTTCAATGCATATGCCACTTCGCTTTAAGTATGTCTGGGCCCAATTCCCGTTCTGTATTTTCAAGATTAGTTTTTCATTTCTCATACCTTATATATTCCATAATAATTATCTATCAAGCTGGTATCAAAATTTTAATTGACGCAGAAAAAAATGGCAAAACATTATTGTTCGCTCCGTTATTTGTCCAAATTTAAATATTTTAATATATTATCACGTAAAACAAAAATTACCTTGTGAAAATATTACTATTTCAGTGCGAATCAAAAGTTCTTAAGGGTATATCAATATTTTATATGTTCATTTAGGATATTGTTTCAATAAACAAATTTAATATCGGTTAAAAGTTTCTCCACAACTTTTTAGTTAAATTTGAATTTTTCGAGTTTTAACGCACCTACTTTGCCATATACTCGTAAATCATAAGTGTCATACAAATTACAGAAATTTTAATAGCAACATAGGAACTTTTATATTCAACCGCAAAAACATATAAAATTTCAAAAAAAAATCTGTCGATTTGCAATTGTTGAATGTAGATAATTTGAGCTCAGAATTTATAGTATTCCATCGGTTGATATTGATGATATAATAACAAGTCTTGCCATGCAGATGGAGCTGCGATACGGTGAACATTTAATTGAGAATTGTTTTATTTTCAAGTAGAATTTATTTCAAACTGTCCCTTTTGTCAGTGTCGTAATCCGTCAATCAAAATCTACAAAATTTAAAATATTTCGCAAAAAAAAAGAAATTCTGAAAAAAATTATCCGACGAAACTGCAGTCTTGTGGGATGGCAATGTGATAACTTGTTCGCACAGGTGCTGCGTTGTTGAATTGATCACATAATTTTTTACTATCTTGATGAATATCCTCCTTTCTTGCGACACCATTAATAATTAATTTTTATTATCGAATTTCAATCAGACGCTTTGCGCCGTCTCTAGTAAGTACTAATATATAACTAATTAAGAGACTAGACAATTTATGAATAGCAGAAATGAAAATAATTATTTCAAACACAAATATTATAAAAAGCCATCTTGTAAAACGAACACAGTTTGCGTAACGAAACGTGAAGCGTTGAATTTGGAAAATCTGCATTTATAATAAGAGTTTTTCACACTATTCTATCTATTTCGCGTAAAACAGCTACTATTTTAAACATTTTTAATGTTTTATCAAAATTATAATTAAAATTATTATAAATAATTATTGATAACAAAATTGAGAATATTTAAAAACAGTTTTACATTTTGTCAAAAAATAAAAGTTAAATATCTGCAAATATCGAAACAGAAAGTTCAATTTTCCAATAACATCTGTTAAATAATTTTATAGGCAAGTTATGTTCATGCAATCTTTATTTAAATTTTTGTGTGAAAATCTATATTGAAATTACTAAATTTTTCTCATAATTTTCCTTCGAAGTTTATATGATTTTTAGTTTGAAAAAACGAAAGAATTCATCATTCTATTATCTTAATTTTGTCTGCAATTTATTTAGGTTGTTTAAATATTTTGTTTTAAAAGACAATAAGTGAGGAGATATATACTTGAGAATCCTTTTGAAAAGTTAACATCAAAAACTGGAGCTTTCAAATTTAAGCAAATACACTACACAAACCTCTTCATAATCGCGACTGTTTTACCATTTATACTCTATTTAGAATAGAATTTATCGTTAGTCTCCTGTATAAAACGCGGAGGAAATACAATGTATACACAAAGGCCTTTGTGTGCGTCACATTAAAATTTACTGCACTCTTGTTCAAGTGTATTTGCAGTTAAATAGGTTAGCCTTTACTCAAATTTTAGGTAGCATCTATTATTTATAACTTACTTTAATATTAC
This sequence comes from Coproporus ventriculus, assembly GCA_027574865.2. Classification (NCBI taxonomy): domain Eukaryota; kingdom Metazoa; phylum Arthropoda; class Insecta; order Coleoptera; family Staphylinidae; genus Coproporus; species Coproporus ventriculus. The sequence goes on along the minus strand of JAODAH020046976.1, from coordinate 11,355 downwards.
TCGACTACTCTAATTTAATATTTGGACCAAATATTTTAATAATAATGAAAATTCAAATTTCTCTTAATCCACAAAAAACATTCATTAATTTTCACCATCAAACAAATTTTTAGCAAAATATTTTATTCATTGAGATTTAGGGAATAGCTTTGAAAGGAATTATATTGTTAAGTAATTAACTTATATTCTCTTGTGTTTTATGGATTAGTGGGATTTGTTGCACAGTGGGGGATGCTTAACAATTAAACCTACCCTTATCAACTCGTATGCAAAAAAAAAACTATACGCAACAAGCGTAAATTATTATAAACCCTTCGCTAAATATTTAATGCTAGTATTTTAACAACACAATTATTACACACTAGTAAAAGTTAAATTTATTTGATAATATTGAATAGGCAAACGAAGATACTATAAAATTTGGGACGTGCGAACTTCGACGTTCTCATGCGGATTTACCTATATTTAAAAAATATGGAGATCGATTGTTATCAAAATTATAATACTTTCCTTACATAGTTGTTGTGTTCGGAAAGTAAAAAAAAGAAACTTACAATTTTTTTGTTGAACTGTGCAACGTGCATAATTAAAAACATCACGTTTGTTACATATTTCTTTTTATATTTCAGCGCACTTGGCTATTATAAATTTTCAAAACAAAGTTCAATTGTATTGTGTAAGAAATATAATTTTTCAGAGAAATACTTCGATTCTAGATAATAATTGTATATAGTAGAGTGAAATGCATTTGAAGTGAAGCGTAATGTGCAAAATGAGAATTCCTAACGTTCGTTTTTCAGGAAATGAGTGAAACAGTGCCATGGAAGTACAAGGAGACATGTCACGTTGAGATATTGGCTGCCTGTTCTTTTGGTACACGTTTGATCAGTACAGAGTGAAAATTGCATGTCTTATCCATTTGCTGTTTTAGTTTCGGTGTTTCCACACATTCCCCTCGATGTTCCCCCTTTATTTCGTTATGCCATGCGCTAAGAACTTTCTTGTGGAAGTCATCACTTTGAAAACTTTCACACAATATTTTACTCCTTTCTAAATTTTCTACAAACATAACATTCCCTTCACTACAACAAATTCTGTATTTAACTAAAAAAAAAAAAAAAAATATAGTAAAATACAAAATTCTTTTCGCATATTTCATTCTTAAATGTAAATTAGTATTCCATACTTTTTTCAAAGTTCAAATATCGCTTTGTATATTTGACATATTAGTTTTCGTTCCCACATTTTTGTGTAAATTCGAATTAAATTATCTTAAACAAATAAATCTGCAATTTGATTCTATATAATTATTTCAGATTTAATTTTATTTTATCTTAAATTGTTTACAGTGACTAATCGTCTTTCAAATTCATACACTGAATGGAAGGTTAGAAAAATCCGACCCATATAATGTATAAATTCAGTAAATGAAGAGTGAAAGGGAATCAATCAATTTATTGGATAAGTACATTGAATCTATTTTGTGCGGTCAGTTATTTGTAATTATTCAACGCGTTTATTTTAATTTAAATGAAATTAGTTTGCAGTTTGTGTTTCCAAATTACAATATTTTAATATTCTAAATGCCTGGTTTGGAACGATTAAATTACACAAAACAAATTGCTTAGAATTTAATCTAATTTTTGGGAATCTATTAATTTGTTTATTAATTTGGCTAAATATATATACATTCGTAAAAGCCATTCTGTACAAATAATTTATAATATAGAAATATCCAGTGTCAATAGTACGCTATTAATAAAGTAATTACACATACATACGAAGTGTTGTAACTTATTTTGACGTACTGTAGGTTTTGAAATTGATGTTTAGTCGGGAAAATATTTTATTCTTTAATTAAAATTACAAATAAAATTAGCAAACGTATATTTGCAAACAATGGTATTTATTACTTGAAGTGTAATTACACATTCGGATATTTATTAGCTTGCTTCTGGCGAAACACTTGAGTTATTTTTCTACTCATGTGTAATATGTTTGCTAGTCTTCTCGTTGGACATGTACATCGCAGAAAGTTAGGATTACAGTTTTACTAATAGATCATTAAAAATAATAACAGTTCCATTATTCCTCAATAAATCGAATATCGTTTTTGTTGTTCTCCACATTTGGGTACTTAGATATTAATTCTTTTAAATCCTTATTTATTGTTCACAGATCCATTTTATTACTACTCGTAAACATTCTACCTAGATATATAAATTCTTTTAGTTTAGAACCAAAAATTTTCTTGGGTCGAATAAAAAGGTGATTCGATTTACTCGAAGAGAAAAAATTTCATATACATATGTTTTCTCAAAAATACGAAACATAGTTTGAAAGATCTGGCTAAATATTTGAATGTGAGGACAGCGTAAAGGGGACAAAGAAAATAGCTTCAAGAAAACGTATGGTTGAAAGAGAAAGAGTCATAAATTAATCTCATCAATAAAATCCCCATGTACCTGCGATTTGTAATCGCGCGATTCAATAGTCGCAGAAATGATTTTTTTACCCAGTAATGCCTGAAACAATTAAAACTGCTCACCGATGACAAATCGTCAATTTTATTCTTATTTCCGGTGCACTTAAAACTAACAATGTTCGTCTTTTGATGTCCTTAAGTTTGCTACGCCCAACTAAATAGTGTCGAGTACATTGGCTTCACTGCACCTACTTGAAGAGTCTTTTTCCTCTTTAGTGGTCGGTGTAGGTTAGCGTTATAGAGGAGGTGTAAGATCTCCATGTTGGGATGGTTATAAAGGCGATCTTCGTGCTTCCCATCTAGACATTGGATCTCGTCTTAAATCTCTGTGGAGATAGAAATTTTTCACGTACAACAGGGCTTTAACTATATTCCGTAGCATCTTATTTTGACATGTCTGTATAATTTTGACATTACTTGTCGCTCGTGCATCCTCATGTGTGTGCACAGCACATCCAGACTGGCTTAAGGATCTAATTATAGATTAATAATTTATTTTGTATCGTCATTAGGTGTGGTGTTCCAGAATCCAATACATCTGTCGAAATCTTATATCGAGCTCTTCAGGCTTCTATTTTAAGTGCTCCTTGTACTTAAACTTCGCGTCCATAGTGATGCCTAAGTATTTGACGGTGTTGAAGTACGTAACGGCAACACCGCCTATGTTAACTTCATTTAGTTTTATTCTCAATTTTCTAGTCCATTGTTGGATCTTATCATAGGTTTTTTGGAGCCAGCACAGCTTCTAGCATTATTACTTCGGTAGCATCACTATAAAGATCGATCATATAAAGAAGATGTAGGATAGGTCCTAGCACGCTATCCTGTGAGACTATTGCATTGGTGTGTTTGAAGCATGAGTACTGTTTCTTATCGCACTGTGAAGATCCTCTCATTAAGGTTTGTTTCTAGTAACTGGATGTATTGCTCGTCTCAGCGACATCGAGAAAGACCACTCAGCAGTATTCCTTGCCCTCAAGAGCCTTCTCTAACATGTTGGCTATTCTATGGACGTGATTAATTGTCGAATAATGACTGCGGAAGCCAAATTTATGCTCCGGAATTAGTTTTTGTTTTTCTCCACAAGAAGTGGTTTAGACCTTTTTAAGAAGAGCTTCTCAAACAGTTTGGAAATGATGGGTAGTAGAGATATTGCCCTATATGATTTAATATCTTTGGCTAATTTTCCTGGTTTTGGTAGCATGACCACTTTTGCAACCTTCCAGCGATCCGGCACGTGACAAAATCAGAATGCGGCATTGCAGAGGTAGAAATTAATAACATGCACATGCGATTAAGAAATCGCGCGTCGCAAGTGCGCTCACTTCAGTTTAAAACAAGATGATTCATTTGATTGGTTATAGTTGCTTTTGTCATAGAAAGTAGCAAACAATTGTTACTGTTTTTAATTTGAATGTTAAAAAAATAGATTTGACATAATAAATATATTTAAATATCATTCAACTGAAGCACGTTTAAAGATATACTAACAGAAATTTGAATATTTTCTGTAACAAAATTTTAGTTACATAACTAAACTAATATATATTTAGGACAGAAACATAAAGCCGGATTTAAAATAAAAGATTGTATGCACGTGGACACATTTTGTCAGAGAAAATTTGTATTGCATTCAAAAGGTTGAATTGCGAATTGCCTAGACAATCGAACCAATTTAAGAATTAACTCCCCTTTGCAACGTTTTTAGAGCGTCAGGGTTTAATGTAATGGACTTCTCTTAACAGCAAGCACAACAATTTAAAAAGTCTACAGCGAATGTTTCTCGATTTAACATTTAAACGCAAAAGCAGGATATTTATACGGAAGGAATTATACTTGTACTTCGAGAATATTTTGCTTTTAAATGTTAAACCTTTTTTCGCATATTGTCGAATGTGTAGAATGGGAATGTTTGTAAGTCGAAAAGATCGCCTGTAATCCATAAAGTCAAGTATCTTTACGCGCACCGGAGCTTCGCGACATTGTTTCGGAAATCCGGAAGAAAGAAAACGATGTCGAGTGTAAATGTATTAAACTGATCCAAGTGCTAAGTGTACAATGGATGATAATTTCCCTTGCGACTCGATTTAATTGGCGTTTTATAGAATATAATATTAGTCTTTATAAGAGGATTAAATATAGGTTCGTTATCGTGATGAGTTACTGCTGCCAAGAAATGCTTACGACAAGAGGCGGCAAGCGAGCGGTAAAACGCGCAGCTAGCAACAGGTCGCTTTTACGCTTGTCTTTTAGCTTTGGTTGTTGTAGGCCGCCTTCGTGTTCTCATTGCCCCCACTCTACTCACTCGACTGGGAGACATTCATTATTTCAATACAATGAACTGCACCATTTAGCAATTTTACACTAAGATTACACACGTTAACACGGACCTTTTCAACTCGTATATTATCTCATGGAAATTTCATATGTTCGTACAGTGACCCCTTTTATGCCCCGCAATAACTTATGATTTACTGCGTCACTTCAAGAAATCTCTCACCATAAATATATTTACAAAAATCGCATCCAAATTTAATCGCCCCAATATTTTATAGCTCCATTTTTACATTTCCCTTCTTTAAAATTGTGACGGGTAACAATTCATGAATGGCGAGATAGCAGAATCGATCCGAAGAAGCCATCAATTTCTAATTTGTTTTTCTTCAAAGCTAGGAACCTATTGACTTTTCGTACAAATTTTATATCAATCCCTCCAATTTCTATTTCGTCGGATAAAACATCAAAAAATATATAACTAGCGATTGCGCAGATCAAATACCATTATACTCACAAAAACTACTATTTTACGATAATCAACTAATGGAGCTTGAGTAAAGTTTTTATCGTAAAAACTAAAACTTTTGTTTACATCTTTTCTCTTTTCTGATTATGGCAATATTTTTTATAGGTCAAACTAGTTTCATTTACATCGATATTTACTGTTTACTTAAAATTTGACTATTTATCTTTATTTCACATAACAATTGTTTTAACATGTCATTTGAACATATTACAGTAAAAATCAACCGATCAATATAATATCGTATGAATTTGCAGCAACTATCGTTACAAACGCCACTCTCTGATGATTTTTCCAAGTGAAAATCGTCCATATAAATTTTTGTACTTGTCAGCCATGATTACTAAACGATATAAAATAAATTCCTAGGTTTCCTCAAAATATCGATTAAGGACTGACAAATAACGAATTATTAATTTGTTTTTTTCTTTAATCAGGTAATATAGTCTAACATAGCAAGTTACATCTGGCTCCGTCAGTTCTGGGATTTTTGAGTTCACTTCTTTATTTGGGTCATTTTATTTTAAAGGTGAATATCTTGAAGGACAGTTCTTCTAGAAATTAGCTAAACGCATTTTTTTATAATGAATCAGAAGTCCATTCGTCGAATTATGTGGGTGTGAAAACTCTTCAAATATATATGTTTTTTTTTTAATTTTTTTGTCAATTTTAGCTTCATCCGAAAATGAAAGGATCCTTTTTAGGACATACCCTATGTATAAGTCAAAAAATTAAAAGCAGCGTTTTTTGTACCCTTGTATAATTGCTAAGCCGCTACTTTTAGAATTAGGATTTGCCATAGGAATAGAAAAATTATTAGAAAGTTACTACAAACAGAAATCTGTTGATAGAAATTTATGTAAATTACAAGGATTATGACAAAATACAGTGAGCTATTTGCATTTTGCCACTTTTTGGTGCACTTCTTTGTAATTCTGATGGCAAATCCGAATTCTACAGAAAATATTACATAAAAAAGATAGGTCTGATCATATTTTTAAACAAATTTTCGACTGATGAGCAGTATAGAAAAATAAATACTCATAAATATTTAATTGAGTATAATATTGTACATTACATAAAACATTGAAATGGTTTTCACCGATTTGGTGACAATATAAACGATGTCAAATTGTCAGAACACTTCAAGTTTACAAATTTTGACAGTTCTTACCTTCATATTATTTAGTAATTATTAATTCTAACACAGCTGGTAACGTTTTGCGGGACCAGTACTGTAATCATGGTGTTTCCCATTCTGTCGAAAGAAAAATTTCGTTTCTCACTGACAGCACTTTCTTTTTAAATTTTCTTTACCTTCTAAATTTTGCTAACATTATTTTGTTATCGATTGGAAACTTTCTAGAGGGGATAACGACAAAAACTTGACAATTCGAAAAATAACAGATACCCTAATGCGCACATAAACTAAAAAATCTCTTTAAGCTAAAATTAAATACTTATGCATATATTATGGCTTGTAATGCAACAAATAATAAGTTAAGGGTTAGAATTTGACATTAATTTTTACTTGGAAACCGTTATTCGTTGATAAAATTAGAATTTTTAGCAAAATTATTTTTGAAGGATCTATAATTGTTATTATAAATTCATTCCTTGATTTAAGTATTGATTTGTGGATAGTATCTGAGAAACTATTTGGACCTTTCCAATGATACGATTACACTAATTTCAATATAATGCTGTTCTTTCTATTAGTGGACATACTGCTGTTTCCTGGAAAATATTCAGATAGGGAACAAAGAACCAACTATATTTCAAATAGCTCTGTGATTTCGAAAAGTAACTATAACATTTTATTGCACATTTCGCATCTAGAATATAATATTACGAAATTTTATTGCGTTAAAAACTATCGAAACTAATGAAATTTTCTTTAAATTAATCTTATAGATATTCATCAGGTTTTATGAAATAATCAATCAATATATTAAAACGTTTATTTGAATTATTGTCAAAAGGCAAAAAATTGATGTTGTATAATGACCCGTAAGTAATTGAATTTATGTTCTCACTATAAATTCAACAAACTTTACTTTCAAATAAATAAAATTCATATTTAGTTGAAAAGTTACAAGTTTTCTAATACGTTGGCGACATTTTTTTCTATACGCGCTGGCATAATATAATAATAAACTTAAACTTTTATCATTTAATTTTTGTATAAAGTATTACCAAGAAGCAATAATACTAAAAGCAATATCGTATTTACGTACCATAAAACAAAATTAATTTTAGTGTTACGATAAATGTAATTGCGTGCATCAGGTGTTAAAATATATAAAGTTTTTTGAATAAATTTTTGATAAAATTTAGGGCACATGTCGGTAAAAGCCATGTTTATAACAATATTATTTATTATTTCAACGAATTATCATTTTGAAATTATAATTTATATTTTTTATTAATAATTTAATTAAATTTATTTATATTATTTCGAATTTTACCACCTTTTTTAATACTTGTTTTTCTTTTGCCAACCAAGTTGACTATGAGCCAATAGCATTTATCTATGTCTGCGAGCCACCCAGGACACTTCGTTTCATAAAGCCTTAAGGAACGTTCACAAGAACGCCTCGCATACGCACATACATAAATACATACATACGTACACACACAGCACAGACATTATCGGGAAGTATCCAAAAATAAATGAACAATTAAAAAAAAAAACAAATACAATGTTTATGAATTTTGCGTTCATATATCTGCTGGGTTATTATTGAATTTTTATTTTGAATTACACCAATATAAAATATCCATAATCCTCGTGTAATGCATTATCTCATTCAAATAATATAATGTAGGCCTTCGAGATTTATGTTAATAAATTGTATTGATGTGAAAATCTGTTAGAAATTCAATGAATGAATTAAAATAAGAAAAAGTTGACATCAGCGATGTTGTGCATTTATTTTTAAGGTCTCTTGTATACTAGCGGCCCCTTATATATAGCCACGATGTATACAAGATGTGTAATTAATGAGTATACGGTGGTTTTGTTTGTACCTGTTGAATAGAGGGTAAGTTGTTTTATATGGCGACAGCATGACCATTAAAATGAAGTTATAAAAGTGAAATTGAAAAAAGGTGTCGCAAAAGAAAAGTTAAAAATCGCGTTTGAATATTTAGTACGAATAAAGTGCTTTCGGCAACCGCAGAAAAATTGTAGTATATGTAATAGGCACTTGTTTAGGAACCTAGAAGTTTAAACGAAGTTAAATAAACGTCGGATGAAGTTGAAAATAACACGGCAAGGAAATAAGAATGAGCGAACAAGGTCTGTAAGGAGGCGGTACTTCGGTGTACTTCTTCAATTATGCAAATGCACGGTTGCCTCAGATCCCGTGCGAGCTTTTCGCTTTGCAGTCGGCTCCTTGAAGATCGCGATATAACATAACGGATTTATATCACCAATTGCATCGTTCCACACTGTTCCCTTTGCTACATTCTCTTTAGGGAGAGCCGGCTATATGAATCATGTGCTCCGAGACTTGTCTTAGTATGCTGTGTAGCATTGCAGTCGTGAAGATTAATTGACTGCAACATCCACGAACATAATTTTTATAACAGTTGAGAACACGTTTTGCAACTATCAGGTGGAGGGTTACATCCCTCAACATATACCCTTATTATTATGTTCTCAAAGCTTCCTGTATTTTCATCTACCCTCCGATTGTTTACCGAATAAGTTTACGGCTATCTAGCAAGAAAAGCTTCACGTTTGACTCGTTTTCTATATGAAGATTGTACGTTCTCAGTAATTACGATTTCTGTTTTATTTGGTTTAAACAATGTTCGGTCTTGTAAACAGTGTAAAAGGCTTGTATTTTCATAGGAACTAGCCAAACCCTGCTTTGCTCATTCTCCCATAGCAATAAGGTGTATAATTTTGCATTTGATTTGCATGCCAGATCATATGGATAACAACATTTTGCTGCTGTGTGGAGTTACATCGAGTTTCGAAATGCCATTAAGTTTCTATGCATATGGAATGAAGAATACCAATAGTCGAGTGACAGTGATGTGTGTGCGTATTTGCAACTATAGTCACTGTCAATTCTGACATGTCCTTACCTAGCTCTCAATGATAGTAACTACGTATCTATGCAAATGTGTTCGAATTGCCTTATATTTTAAAGCTTATATGTTAGGTAGAAGCTTTTATTCTATTCCCCTAAACCATCAGCAAACAGCTAGTGTGGTTTTCCTGCATACTATTTTCGTTTAGCTCCCATTGCAATTATGTTAATGTGAAATCACAGCGTGCGTCTTCGTTCTACATTTTATGCACTTAAATTACATGTTACCGATCGATCCCAATCCTACAACTTTTACTAGAACATTCAGGAAGAAATTTACCCATCTCCTATCACTTACTATCACGCATGTATTTCTCTTATCAAATAAGTTAAAAATTGCATCAAAATTTATTTTTATTTTGTTTAAATTATTTTCTCCATTAAACTTAAACAGAGTTTAAAGTATTTTGTAAAAGTGGTCTCCATGAAATTTATAAAATGGATCTGAAACACATTTTACATATAACCCAATTTTAGTTGAGTTGAATCTAAAATGTTGTTAAGGGTGGTTTGATTGATTTAATCCTGGGACGCGTTCAAGGATTCTCTAACTACATACATACCCATTACCCTCTTTCCTAATAGGATGCGCAAAATTTTACTAATCTCATTAAAACATTATTCTTAAAGGTTTCTACCTATGCTTTTAAGATTCCGTGTAAAATGGAAACTTTATTTTAATCGTCATCGTTTGTCTGTCACACACATCTGGAGAACAAACTATAGAAATAGATTCGAAATTTTGGGCATTTTACGAAAATTGTTTCTGGCTACTCAGACAAATGAATCTTTTTATAATAAATTATTTCCTGGGAAATTCTTATTAAAAAACGCATAGAAAAAATTTTTATTCCAACTAAAACCAAATATGCATTTCTATTTTTCTTATTTCTAATGTGTCGATCTTTAAAATATCTATTTGAATAAGCATTGATAGATTGAATTTCATGAGCTGCTTGATTTAATCTCTGCGACTTCCAGATATTGGCTAAATTCTTATATATAGTTAATTAATATTTTTGAAAGGTTTTTTTTTCTTAATATTAATATGAAAAAATTATATTTAATAAGAATAATTCATGAATATCTTAATAATTCTGCACAGTTAATCCCGTAAATATGTACATATACAAAAAGGAGAACTCACCAGTCCCTATTGAGTTTCTGTGTAGATTGTGGTCTTTCTTATTTGCTATGTAATGTAAATGTCACAGTCACATATTTAAATCCGACTGATGTAGCCTGTTCTATCGTTGATAAGCGAACGGACTGGAACGTGATACATATTAAATTTAAATTCTGTCATTCCTAATATTTTTCATGAGCGCGAATTGAAATTCAGAGCAGAACGATGATAGTTCCATAATTTCACACGTGTATATACTCCCTACGCAATTTCATTTCCAAGAAAATTACAAAAATTTGCATAACCTAATGCAATTTCATGAGAAACATGTAAAATATGTGCTGCATTTTTCCGACTTCATATTAATTTTTGCCACTTATTGTAGCTGAGGGAATAAAGGTTAGTAATAAGTATTAATGAACATGTAACATGATAGTTTTCAATAAAAAAAATCCTAAAGAATATTTTTTGGCATCAACTTCTATCAATAAACCCCATGTTCAAAAAGAATATATATAATTATATATATATATATATATATATATATATATATATATATATATATATATCAAGTTGGATGACGTCTAGAGTTCTTTTTGATTACATTGCAAATACTTTGTTACCTTTTTAAAAGAAAAAAAACGATTCCCAGTCTTGTTTCTTATTAATGGACAAATAGATCGACTAATGATTTTACATCAACTCATACTCTAATACTTGTAAACCTATGATATTAAATATATATATATATATATATATATATATATATATATATATATATATATATATATATATATCTAGTTATTTTTTGTGTTAGATTTTCATGACTTTAATCCCGCAA
>JAODAH020046974.1:0-16399 GCA_027574865.2 Coproporus ventriculus | reverse complement strand
TATTTACGTCCTCCTTCTACAGCTTGAATATTCCATTTGTTTACTTAATATTAAGCTTACTGTGAAAAGCCAGCTTACATAGAATACTACAAATTTCAGGAAATAACTTCTAAATTAAGCTTACTAATTAGTTCATTGAGAAAACATGGAATTACAGTACAAACAATAATGAACTTTCATTTATATATCAATAGCTAAATTCTAGAGAAAATCACATAAAATTAAAATATATTCAATTCTATTTGTAAAAAAGTAACGTAATTAACTGAATTTTGTATACTTAATTTACTAAATGAAACTAAGTTTCAAAATAATATTTTTTTTACATTTTCTATTCTCTTTTATTCTAAATCTAACATATTAAGATACAAAAGTTAATAATTTATGGTGGAACGTATGTACAGCAATTCAAATACCAACAGTAAAGAGTGTAGGCTTATATAGGTTGGTTATTATCGTTACTTACGTCTCGTTAAAATTGCCTATATATTCACCGAAATGTGGCTGTTGGGGGTGATTTAATATTTCGAGACGAAACTGAATGTACCGGGAAAGAATAAACAGAAGAAACATGCACGCCCTCTGGCCCGAAAAAGCGGTCGGTCCGGCATAAATTAACCGGATAACTTAATTATGAAAATTTTCGTGGTAGTACGGGCGTGCAGTCGTAAAAATCCTCGAGCCGAACACCATGCTAGATATGTAAATTGTTTAGATAAAAATTCAGGCTCTTAATCCCCACCCCTCTCCTTCCAGTTCTTTAATTTATCTAAATTATGTGGGAGAAAATACATACGGACATTAAAAATGGTGCGGAACAACAATTACATTTTAGTGAATTATGAGGTAAGGGTGGGTTTAGTAGCTTGATATTTTTATTACACCCTTAGCATTAATTTCGGATTAGACTAATTTTGGTAGAAACATATTTTTCTCTTCTGAAAATGGGTCATTTTTTACAATTTAATTATAAACATATCTTAGAATAATCTCACTACAATATTTGCTTGATAACAAACTGCTCGAGTATGTGTTTAGCATTTTTTGGAGAGAGAAGGCAATAGAAATATAAGAAGTCTTTTTGATGTCCGTTAAAATATTGAAATAAACAAGAACATTATAGAATCATATCGATATCTGGGAGCAAGATTGAGATGTCTTTGATTTTTTTTAACAGGAAAGAAAAAGGGAGAAAATTAAAATGAAAAAATGAATGAAGAAAATCTTTTAAAAATTATTATGAAAATTAAACGTTTTCTAAAGGAATAAGGTTCAGTAATTATTTCAGCTTCCAAAATCATTAAATAATTAATTAAGAGAAAAATTTATGCAGCATGGTAATCATAATGTCAATCATAGGTGTCTATTGCAGGCTATATTATTTAGGCTTTCCTGAACGAGACAAGCCCTAATTCTAGTTGAGGGAAATCAATTCTAGCTTCCGGCCTTCATTTTGTATGTAAAGCTTTTCAGGTATATAGAGGATGGGCTGGTACATTTATCGATTTTCATCCTGGTGGTACGTAATTTACAATGCAAAATTCTTAAAATAATAGAGAGAGCTCGTGTTTGCACCCTCGCAATAATCCACCTCATGTGGTTAAGCAGGTAACACATAAATTGGAAATTAAGGTGGTATGTTTCCATTACATAAACTGAAACGTTAATTTAATAAAAACAACGCCCGTACCGTGCATTATGAAAATTTAAATAAAAGTACCATCCCTCGGGAAAAACTAACGATTATAGGGAATTATACAGGTTACATTTTTTTTAAGTTCATGCTGAGCTCATCCGCTATGACAGTGTATTAACATGGAATGCACTGCGACCTGTAATGAACATTGATATTATTGCTGCGCCTGCATGTTTGTGACCATAATTAGTGGCTGATTTATGCGGATAACGGCCACATTATTCACAATTACCATAACGGACCACACCTCTTATATACACATATAGTAGCCAATACACATTGGACCGGAGGTGCTTCAAACTTTACCACCGGCTGTTCTAATTCTCTAATTAAACACGAAAATACAATAAATCTGTTATTCAATGGCATCAGATGTAACTAATCATGTTGAATATTTTAAATTTTGTTCTGTTGTTAGTAATTTGTTGTAACTCTCAATACAAATGTTAAAACAATTTTAGTAAACTTATTTTGGCAATAAAAATAACAAAATATTTTTTTCAATTAACAATCTTCATCTAATTAGACTAACCGTTGTACCGTCACCTTAAATCTTCTTTGTAATAAAATTTGAATCAAATAAGAATGAAATGAAAATAAATTATAATAAAATGGAAATTGCAGAAAAAATACATATGTCAGCGGCAAATATGAAAGTAAGGAATAAGAGTAATAGAAAAAACACAAATTCTCTTATCATTTTTCAATAATGTGAAATAAGTAAGTCAAATAAAAAAACCAAGCGATGAGTGGGGTCAATGATGAGTAAAGTGAATTCAGTTTAATATGAATAACTTTTGAATTTCCGTTGAAAATCTAATCAATAATAACATTCACACTTGTAGGAATGCGCTACGCTTCCGAATTTTCCCTCCGCGAATTCTACACTAAACATTTTATTTAATATTTCATCCGCATTAATAAGTAATCGCACGTGTATTTCCCCTTCGTGCTTGCAAAAAGCGACATTCAGAGTTGAAACATTTATTTTATCCTACACTCTATTAATTTATATGCGCCCAGATATTAATAATTTATTTAACACAGAAACTTTCCGGCAATAATTTAATTGAGTGCCGAACAATTTTCACCAAACTAATTAAAATGGAAACGTCCGCGGGCAAGAATTAATTAACAAAAAATTGTGCAATCGTAAATGGAGCTTTGATCTGAATAATTTCGTTTAATAGGGAAATTTTGTAGATAATTTTGTGTTAACAGCAATGAATATCTTGGTGTTAATATGTTTCTGTGTTGGGCCTTCGTGCGGCGATAAGATCGGACTGGCAGACAAAGGCTTTCAACCCAAACACCTTAATTTCTCCAGAGACCGATTCTCTAAATCGCACTAATTCTTAATTTGGCCACCGCCTAAATTAACCAGCATGAAAACCTCCTCGCTCTGGTACACGGCTTTTTATTAATTAATCCACGGCGTTGCTACTTCGCTATATTTAAGTACCACATGGATACAAATTTTATAAAAAAAAGAAATGATGGTAATTTATGTTATCGGGAGCAGCAACGTGGGTGCGCGCACATCCTCGTTAGTATTTTTTAATTAAAAGCATGTGGAAAGCCTAAATTCGTACGAACAAAAAATAAACAGATAAAAATCCTACAAGCGAAATGCTGTAATCGAATGTGAAACATATTTTTTGTGTGTACGGAAGCAGTGGGGGTTGCAAAACAAAAACATACATGTATTTTAAAAATGTAAAATGCGAGATAAATTATAGAGCATCCGCAATAATTGTGCAATCATTTATGAAAACCACTGATGAATAAAAAATAATCGCATGGTAAGATATACATCCGTATCAATCACAATAATAACAGCAGTTTTATAGTTAAAATATCTTTATTACCTAGAGTATGAAACTCATTTTAATATGTACGTTATCTATTATTACTTATAACTAATATTTAATGACAAATATTAATAAATTCTCTTCCGCATCAGCTGTCAGAAAAATTTAAATATCATTTATTTAGTTCTCATTTAATATTTGATGAGTAATATAAGATTACTTTAAGAAAACTGTTTACTTATTTCGACTTTTGTAGAGACGAGATGTAAATACACCATTTGCATACAGAAACAAATATTCGATAAATATATGAAAGTACTTTCTTCTGAAATTGTAGGTAAAATGATCGGAAATCCACATTAAAATGCGATTTTACTGATAATTTTGTACATTTCTGGTTACATAAGTTTAATCTAGAGATTTGCAAGGGATTATTATTTTTGGCGTTTTCTTAGATACTTAGACCCAGAGCCTGGAAACTAAAGGTGACTTGGTACCTACTCAATAAACGCAGACCAATTTCTTCATGAACACATCAAAAATATTACGAGGGCATTCAAAATACTATTGGGATTGTTAAAAGCATTTCAAGTATCGGAAATGTGTAGTCGATTGTAATATTTTGAAATGGTATTTATAGAAACATTTAAGTTTCCCTTAAGTGAAAAAGGTAGCGTTTTTATATTATTAAAAGATGTATTTAACGAACCTAATGGGCGTTTGTTTTTCCGTTGTGTATATATAAAGTAAGTGGTTATTGCCCTTGGCAGTTCTTGTAGGAACTCCCTCTCAAACTTTGGACCAGAGGGAATATGGCAAGCATCCGTTCCTGAAATATTCATACCAAAGAATTTTCACTTGTGAGGGGTTGGTAAATAATAATTCTTCAGAATCTAACTTCTCGTTATTTTAAAATGAAAGCTTCTTCCATTAGCCCATGTTAAATATTTACGGAGAGAGTGAAAAAGAACGCGCGTGAGCGCTCGCAGGCTACTCCTTCATTTCGTTTCGACAGGAGAAAAAAAAATAATGTAATTTCTAATGAAAAGTTTTGAGGGTGTGCATGGCTGGAAGAAACTTAGCAATTTTTCTCGCCATGCCTGTCTCGGCACAATCATTTTGTTTTGATAGGAGGTGGAGTGAAGTGAAAAAAGATGCGTACTCATGAAAATCGATAAGCCAGGCACGTGATGCTTTCCCCATTGCTAATCATTCACTTGACTTGTTTACTTTCGTTTTTATAATCTAATCAGCGAATCATCCGCACCTGTTGTTTTTCTAAAAACAATTTTGAAATTTATGGTGTCATTAGTGCCTCATCGAGAAAGATGCACGGGTGCGTGTTTAATTTGTCCCTCGAAAATCGTTATAGTTAATTGTTCAAAAAAAGGGCAGCCTTATTAGACGCATTAGGTTAATTGTGCAATAATTCTTAGGGAAAGGTCCTGCAAGTAGAAAACCTCATCTAATGTGTCGTTCCGACTAATTGCCATATAATTACAAGAGTGAGGATTAGAGAATTAGTTTTAATTAGAATCCCTAATTTTCCAACAAGTTAAACTGTACTCGAGGGCTGAGATTTTGATGCACAGTCTGCACTTTTTGTTATATCGCGGTTGAGTGCGGACACAGCGGATTCACCAACTTAACTTTTAGTCTGCGCAGCGGAATCTTTTAAATTTGAGATATTTTATTCAAATATAATTGGATATTAAGCCCGTACTCTATAGGAGCGCTCACTTCAAATTCTTATTGAGGGGTGCGAGCTTTCCCTGCAGGGGCTGCAGACGAATTAAAATTAAATATTATTTTAGGGCAAGAGGTTTAATATCACAATTAAAGCGAATGTAACCCGCAATGCATTTCTACCCTAAGGTTGTTTAGTTTTCGTTATTGGATATTCCCGTACCCACAATCCGCTTAGTTTAATATATTTTTATTTCGCCGCAAATTTTGCGCATTTTGGTTCAGCATTTTACAACAATTTTGCCAGGACTCAAGGACGAAAGCACGCAATCAGCGCTATACTAAAATTTAACGTTCTATATACCATTACACATTTCATAACTACTAAAAGAGAAACTAAAACTTTAAATTGATGACAAAAATTTCATAACTAATGAACGTGATTATGAAGGAAGTTCAAGAACAAAAAAAAATCATGTTTTCTTCTTGAAGTTTCAAGAAATTTTCACTTTTTACTAAAGCAACATCTGTTATAGACCACTTTATAAACAGAAGTATCCAGAAAACAATTAAATGACTGAATGTGATTTCCTAGAATTGGTAAATAAACCATAAAATCCAAATTCAATTTTACGCTTACGCATTTCGGTTTAATTAAATGGTACATTCTAGGGCAATAAATCTTGATACGATTCAATATATTTTGATGCACGTAAATTCTTACGAAACTTGTAATAAATCTTATTATTCATAGCCTAAGACAAAAAAATATATATCGAAGCGAATATACCTATATAATATATAAATATATTCTGAAATAAAATCCGCGTACGTGTACGGGAAATAAAACGACCAATCCCGTTTCACTTTTATGCGTTCTTGTGCGAAATATGTCGATTGTTATTTTTTATGTAGTAATGATTTTGTACTGCGGCACGTATAAAATTGATTGTTTTGTAAGAAGATTCATTATTTATTAGATGCAGAGCCCGAAAACTGGCTTTATTTTGGAATGAATATTGCATTCATGTCACTTTAGTTTATCCAAAATTCATTCGGGCATCTTGTAGGAAGCCTTCCCGCATCCACCTGCTGCTGCAGGATCAATGCGCGCAGCTGTACAAGTCGAATTTCCTCATATTATCAGGATTTAGAAATCCGGTTTACACGATGACATTACGATAACGCGATAGGATTTACGAATAATGCTAGATCTTTTGCGCACATGCAATTATACAAGCTTTATACATAATGCATTGCAAATGGGGAATTATTATCTTACATACGCGGGTTTAGTAATAAATATGCATATCTTCCTCGATTTACATATAAATACGTAATGTTTTTAATGTAATAAACCACTATTTCGTAAATATTTTGCATTATTAAATTCATAAAGATCTGAATGTAAATTTTCACAACTAAAGATAACTTTCAATATTTCTTTTATAAAATTTCAAATCGAAACATGAAAGATTATATACTAAATTATTATTTCGAATTTCTATCATTCATTTAATTTCTAAACTCCATTTCTACTGAAAACTTGAACTCTAAACAAAAAACTTGAAATGGTCCAAAGTAGCTTCCCGTCATACTTTTTCTATATATAAAAGTCGTTACTTTTACAGCTAATAGAAATATTATGTGTCTCATATTTCTAAAAAAGAATGCAATGATTGCGTGCACCACAATGTTTTTATTAACCTTTACCAATTTCGGCTCGATTTGAACCATTCTCAAACAATATTTGCTTTATATAGGTTTTATGTTTACAAAGTTGTAATATGATTGAGTTAATTCACTGCAATATAAGTGATGCTAAAAGTTCTTGAAAACATGATTTATGAATGTTAAATTAAAGAGATTTAACTTGATAAGAATCTAATATTAATACAAAGAAATAAATAATTGGAATGTATGAATAGGCAATTATTTTAAGTACTTGGATGTAGATCTGTAACTTGAAAATAAGAAGAATAATAATATGAATTGTTGGTAGATAGAGAAAGCAAAGTAAATAGTAGTTTGGGCGGGAAGCAATATATAACATTGTAATGTAAGTGGTTCGGTCCCACTAAAACATGTAATATTACATGTCGAATTGTTCCACAGACTCAAACTACATGGAAATATCCAATAACGAGTATGAAGTGCATAAAACAGTGGCTCCGGTATTTATGGCCCTCGATCCGATGTCCAGTGAATATTGAACCATTATATTAATTAATACATTCAGTAATTGTGGAATTCGAGACAGAGTAATTTGGGTAATGAACCGTGCGTACGATAATTCACCGCGATATTTGCGATAACGTTTTTAGTGCTTTGAAAGATATTATTATGGCAATATACATTAATAGTGTTTAAGAAATAACGATAAAAATATGCTCTAGCAGCCATTTATATGTATTACCATGATTTTATATTCTTCTTATTTTATTAGGGGACGTTCACGAGTTGAACGCGCATTTCTCTGAAGCCCCAAGAGATTCAATGTACTGCGAGGGTTCGAGGCAATTAATTAACGCAGGGGACCACATATAATAGTAATTATGTGGGAATAGATGTAGTTTGTAAATGTAGTAGAGTGATGTAGGTCTGATTAATACCAAGTTTCCAGGTGCTTTGCCCAACAAAACTATGGCATCAAGTTAAAACATTGCGAGAGAAGTACGCGTACTGTTTCTACCATTAATTCAGCTTGGTAATACCCGCAGCAGTAAACTAAATACTCATACAAAACTAATGAACCAATTAAAGTTCAACTTAAAGCCCAACAGTGCAAAAATATGCCATAGCACCCATTTATAATCGAAAGGTTTTAAAGCGCCCTCTCTTCTCGCACATCGCGCCTCGTAAAACTATAATCTGCATAAACACGTCCTTCATTGTAAACTATCTACATTAACAAAATCATCCGTCAGTCACGTTTTAATACCTTCATTCCTTATCTGAAATTCCATGTAACTACAATTTTATGACTAATATAAAATGTCGTTTTATATCACAAAATCCAATCCAAGTCTTCCTCAGCTTGATTTTAAAGTAAGCGAAGTCTTAATTTTTTTCCCTTTTAATTTTTACATGCATGTAAAATAAAAAAAAGAATTTAATTACAAAGTTAATAGGTTTTCCGTAGTAAAATTTCAAAATGTCTGCATTTACGTAGATTGAAAAATCAATTTTATAATAGAAAAAAAAAAGAAATTACGTTTGAAAGGTATTTATTAATACTTTGTGACTGATTGTTTTAGTATTAAAAGCGCATTAGTCTCTAAGCAATTAAAGCATCAGATAACTGAAATGATAGTGTATTAACAAAAAAGTCAAATTATTCGAACTAATCTATTACCCGGCGCACGCACCAAAACAATCAAATCTGTGAATGTTAATCTAATGGTCATTCAGTTTATTTGTATACACAGCAAAAGAAATAATTCACCTAAATAAGGACAATTTAATTTATTTTGTTAAATAAACATTAATTGAGGATAGATTAAAATCCAGTTTTGAGTTTGTTAATGCAACTTTTGTTATGAAGGAAAGTTTCATAAAACATGTAGCAAGTATCTTACCATAACTAATAACAATAAGAAATTCTTGATTTGATTGATAAAAGATGAGAATTTTAGGGCATTTTTGTATATAAAAATAATTAATGAACGGTTTTTTTACAGATGCATTATCGCCAATATTTTGTTTAAAAAATCGTAACGAATCATTAATTATGAAAATTTAAAACCTCATAAATTTTGGGGCACTGAAATTATAACTTCAATTTTATCACCAATATTATTCAAATATCGTCATATAATCCTTGAAAATGTAATTATATGATGACCCCATTAAAACCGTAATATTTTATTAGGGTAAAAATTAAAATTGATTTTATTCGTTATTTAATCTTAAAATTAATATTGCTCGATAAATATTGATAATTTAGGTGGTATTTTAAAGTATGATTGTTGATAATAATTTATATTATTATGATATGTGAAATACTACAACAATATATTACTGATAGTAAAGCATTCACAATCATTACCCACAAATGATACGTGTCACGCCAATATGTTGCAATTACAATAATCGTATGAAACATAAAACATATGCTCATATGTTTAGATATATAAATACAAAGGTCTGTTATTATTGCCCCAGATATTAAAGATAAATTAAAGATTTGACATTCAGATTATTTATAGCAGTAGATTAACGGAATCTAATATTTTAACGCATTCGATATTACTTTCTGTTAATTAAAGATCAGTCATTTATTTTTTTTTTACTCCTAGAGAGCTTTTTAATTATTTGTTATTATGCCTGTACACAGAAATTTAAGTTTGACTTTAATTTAAAAAAAGTTTTTCACTATCATCATTATTAATCTCTCTGTTTTGTTTTTCTTTTAATTCAAATATCTCTTTGTACGAATAAATTTGTTTTTAACCTGAAAAACGTTCTGTACTTGTTCATGCATATTGGTTTATCATTACATTAAAATTCAAGAGAGCTAACAGGTTATTTAAAGTTAAACTTAGTTCGTCTAGCGCCTTGTGCTGTCAGGTCTTAATCAAAAACGACTGTCATTCTTTGTGCCAACCCCTTCATCTATTCGGCTCAAGTTAGAATTTGTATTCATTAAGAGTTTTGTGGGTAAAACTTTTAGGGAAATCTGTTTCTCCACAAAATGTCACACTTTCGAGTGTATAAAAGGGATAAGGGTGGAATATTGATGAAATATGAAGTTTCGTCGGGTTAAAAGGGAAAACATTTCGTGTTGAAGCTTGTTTGTATTATTAATGCCGACAAAATCTGTACAACTTGTGCAATTTTAATTCAAAACTTGTCTGAATAAGTTATAATATAAATAGTAATGATTAAATTGTTTTATTTAAGGCAGGGAGGAGGAAAGAGCTTTTTGTTTTTCTTTTAGATATTTAAAGTAGATCGTTGTGTTTCGAGCGGGGGCGGTTGCACGCAAAATAGCGCGTCACGATAGATACGATCTATTCCAAGCAACATATATAATACGAGTGCATGGTACACAACACGACCACGCCTGGCATCAATCAGCAATCTGGAACATGTGTACCAATCTATAAAACAAAACGCTAAACAAGGTTCGCATGATAAATTAGTATCTGGAAATGTGTTTCCATAACCAGCTAGAATGTGCACATTAATTTTAGAAAACTTTATGGGAGTAAGTGCTACGGACCGAAAAGTTAAATCTTATTTCATAAGGTACACACCTAGGTGTGTCACTATGTTCTCTCATCTTTTAACGTGAATGTGATGTTACAACGGATGGAATTTATAGGCTTTTATTCAACTTTATAACCCATGTCTTGGTAAAAGTATCATAAACATTATTAGGTATGATATAAACATAAAGGTGTGAATAGATTTCGTTATAAAAATAAGAAAAGGGTATTTAGGATGAAAATTGTATAAGTCAATAATGCAATTCTTGTCTTAATTGAATACCATCACGTGATCATAAATAAGTCCAACCAACAGCTAATCACATTACGAAGGCTGTTAAGTTATATTATTCGCTCCAGTAAATGTAATTAATATGCAAATAGCAGTACAACTATTTTAATTTATTTAATTGCTCGAGATAAGTGAAAGAATCTTAGTTGAAAGTTGGTAATAACGTGCGGAGAATGTGCGTTTTGTTCAACAATGGGTTTTTAGCGAGAGAGTACTATTTACACAAAATGCAACGTCTGGAGTTTAAGGCGTTAATTTATCTTTTATGCCAAGAAAACGAGGGGATTACATTCAAAACATTTTATGACAACAATGCAGCGTTTCTACAAATAAAATAAATATTTAATTATTTTTACTTTACACTTAATATAAGTATTTTCTTCATTGAAATGTTTTAATACAATACATTTAAAACAAGTTTTGAATCTTTGGTAAATTTTTAAAAAACAGACATGGTAGATGAAAATTTTGGTTATGGATTATTTAAAGTTGTTAGTTTAATGCAAGAGAATGACTTATTTTCATGAGAGTGAGAGAGACAGAGATATTTTATGGAATTCGATTTAATTAGGCATTTTTTAAAGTATAAATGTAATTCTGCAATAATTAAGTGGATGTGATCCTATTGGGTTATTTTATATTTAATGACTTTTTAGTCTCAGTTTAGTTTTTCTTTATTTCTATAAAAAGTCAATAGACTTGCCAATAAATTTCCATTCGAAATAATGGGTCTGTCACCTAAGTTTCCTTAAACTCCATTGAAAACAAATAAATTTAGTGCAAGCCTATCTTTTATAGCCCTTTTACAAATTCCATATAAAATTTTCTTTGGAATCCATTCAATCCCTCGTTATTTCCCTTTTCAAAAACGTGCAGCTCTGTAAATACCAAAATAATTTTCAAATTGAATAAAATGCAGTGAATTGCAGTGTGTTAAGGGCGCATGGGCTTTAATTAATGCTAGTCAGCGACATGAGCAACGCCGCGCCGCTAGACGGCCACATTAAACATGCATGACGACCGGCGGCTTTAACCTCTCCTGCGCTCAAACCACCCCCGCTGTTTTTGCAATAAACCACCCCTCACACTATCGAGCCGTTATCGCTATACACGTTGACATATTAAACATCAATATTATGTCCTACCAGCCTATCATTTTTTATCAGCTTCCATTTTACATAGGCGATACATCGATTTCCTACCAATGAAAAATAATTTAGAAAAAGCGTTAAACAACTTCTATTAAAAACCGTGCATGCAATTACTTAAGTAGTTATCCGAATGTTGAATTAACTTTAGCGTTTAATATGACAAACCTATTAAACTTGCGGTGAATAAATTATTTAGTACGAAATGAATAATAAAGCACTAAAACGGGCCACACTATTAACTGAGAATATATAGATACATTCAAAGTTTTATTAAGTTGTTTAAACTAAATCAATACATCCTTTAAAAATGTGGACGGGAATATAAAATTAGTTCATTGTTCTTCTTCCCTTTTTTAAGTATTAGGTTCAATGTTAAAAATCGATCGGAGTTTCGTGTTAGTTAAAAATTTAAGCAGGAAAGTGCAGAAATAAACTTGAACCAATTTGTATATTAAACTTGCGCAGAAAACTTTTTTTATATTAATGCGTTTTTGATTGTTGATTGCAATTTTGCAACTTTTCAACTATTAGTAGCTTTATAGTGATATACTTCACACTAAAAATATTATGAGTTTTAAAAACATGATAAAGCGAATGAAATTTTTATAAACACTATTAAATTCTTATGTATTCATATTAAATTTTCTATGTATTTGCAGCATGCCATACATACTGTTATGATAGATAACTTCTTACAGTGTTTATTAATAGATTACATTTTTTATGTTTTTAATTTTAGTTTCTGTATCGTTAAATTGTTTTAATTTATTACACAAGACAATATTTATACAAGTTGAAATGAAAACAAAAAAAAATGTATGCAATAAAGATAAAAAATTGTAGACCTTTGCATTCTGTTTAAAATATTGTTCTTTTTTATAATTTTTCAATTATTCAAATTATAATATTTTTCTGATTCTTTATATAAATCCATATTTTTTTACAAACGTTCTCGGTTTTATATAAAAACGTTAATAAGTAAAAATAAAAGCTTTTTGTTTCTTTTTCTCTTTAATTCCTTAAAATCCCGTTTGCATTGCTTATTTACTTTCAAATTAAATTTGCAAGGAAGTGCTCGCAACTGGTATAAAATAAGCTAAATTTAAAAGAGGGATCCTCGTCCACAGAAAAGATTTATATAAAACTGCGTGTGAGAAGGGAGGCGGAAATGTTTTCCGGGAAATAATAAATAACTTATTGGATTTAAATCCGCCCCCCTTTTGGTTTTGTGTAAACAAAAGCGCATATTCTAGGAAATTATAAAATTTTCAAAGGGCTTTCAAGCTTTTAAAGTGCACTGGCACGTATTTAAGACTACAACGAGGAAAATTAGTTTGGGAGAAAACCGGTATGAGGTGTGAAGGCGCAGGTAAAGAAAAGTGAAAACAGATAATTTGCATTTGTAAGGTGGGAAAACGATTTATAAAAGGGAAACACTAATTTATTTTTGCGGTGATATTAACAATTTAAATGGGGGGTAGTAATAGAATAGTAGCATGTGAGAAGGGTGATAATAAGACGTCGGAATGTCGTCTCTAATATTATGAGGCCAGTATAAATTTTAAGTATGTGACAAGATCGTGTACTGCTTATTACTTGATATCCATATTTCCAGGCACATTTTCTGCTAGAATATGCGATAGGGAGTCCCACTCACGGACTTAACTCATATATCTGTCTGATAGGAGCTTATCCGAGTATCCAGGAAAACTTTTAGCCAGTATATAGCGCGCCCGTTTGCGTAGATATTGTCAAAAGTAAATTATGCATCGAACGGAAATGCAGTCATGTATATGTAAAGCTCACACAACTTTCCACTGTTTTTCTTTCTTGAACTTGTTCTGAATCACCAAGAAAAACCAATATATAGATAACACGTTTAATTTCACAAATTGAATTTATCAAAATGGTTTGGGAGGAATAACAGATTTACTTTCTTTGAATAAACTATGAGATAAAATGTCTCAGAATATTAAATGGTATTGATTCTGCAATAAATTATTCTTTAAAACTTGCGTATTAAAATGAAAACGCATTACATTAACAAAAGTAGTCTATTCATAATAATACCATTAAGTTACTTAATTTCTTTTATTATTTACTTATATTGTTATTAATATTATAAAAGGTAAACATGCATATTTACATTAATAGTTCCTTTTCTAGATGGATAAAATGTATATATGCAATTTATAATGCATATTTTTATAATCCTAATATAAATAATATGAAAGTTCGTACAAAATTTATTTACTTCCAAAAATTCCATTTCATATCAACTACGTAACTGACCGTTAAAATTGCAAGTAATAAAAGTCATTTTTATCTGCGCTTGTGAACAGCTACCATCTTCTTTTATAGGAAGCAAAAACTTTTTCATAAATATTAATACAACCATAACTTATCCAACCACCGATATTTAAAGATTTTTTTATAAGCGCTGAAAACTTGGATGAAAAAAAAAACGATGGAATAATTCAAAAGGGGAGACGTGGAGCCATGAGATAAATTTCGTAAAGCATGGAACGTGTTCCACCAAACGATTTATTGATATTACAAATTTGAACACAATTTCTAAACTTATAATAACAGTACATTACTATATTTGTATTATAAACTAAATATCCAACTAGATATTTCCCGATTATATAATTGTATATTAAATTAAATTTCGAAATTTATTCCAAAATTTTATATCGCGTTTTGTATTTAGATATATATTACACACCACACCCAAAAGAAAGTTAATAAACCGTAACGTAAGAGAAAACCTCTTGGATTGGGAATTCAATAAATCAGGGAAAAATAATGGAAAACTAACGCTTCACGCCCAATCAGACTACGCGTTTTTCTTTTCACATTTCAAAATTTTTCTTGGCATGATCGATTGCCTTCGCACGAATAAATTTGTTATGGAAAAGACGAGAAGATATTCGACGGATATTAAAAAAAAAGCTAGTACAAATCGGTGGATTAATGACTGGCATTATTCACGCTCGTGAATCAAATACTTTTTTTTATTATGAAACTCAAAGAGATTATTGATGTAATTGATTTACATCATAAATTTTTTTGATAGTGACCCATTTACTTCTGTTTAAATATGCTGCAATGATTATAATATTTTATTTCAGTAATCAGAAAATGTTAATAATCTAATTAATTTTCATTTAAAATATTAATTATTTATCAAGTAACAATAAAACTTATAAAAATATGAATAAACATTATTTATTTTCGTCTTGTTTTTTTTTTCATTTTGAAAAAAAAATCGACTCAATAATTATTTTATCATTTGGAAACGAATTTATTAATAACACAACTAAGAATTCAATATTTAGATGTCAACGTGTGAATTGCCGAATGTTCGACGGCTACAATAAAGATTGATGGTTTACCCGGTGAATGGCAATTCATTGGCGATCGTATGTTGATGGACATACTTTTGTAGTTTTACGTTGCATAAAACTTGAAAGGTAGCTAGAAAAAAAAAGCATAACAAATGGCGCGTGAGGTCTTTCCCTTCGAACAATTTCATCACACGAGGGCGAAAATAATTTACTAATGGCCGAACGGAAACATTTTATGATTGCTTTCATGTCGAAGAAAAAAAAAATGTTTCTAAGAAATTGCATTGCAATATGCCATAAATAAAATTATTTTCTAATTTTTCAAAGAAGAATTGAAATTTTTTCAAATTTAATAATTTTCCTAGTGAACAAACTATATAAATTTTCGAGTTGAAAGAAAGTACCAAGATTGAACTCAAGTATGTTGCACACATCAATAGCGATTTATTTAAAGAACGGATCACCTAATCACCGGAAGAGATTTAAATAATCTTTCCATCGTTTCCGATAGAGCGATTTATTGTTCAAGTTACAAAACTCGTTTATAGCCCTCTCCCGAAAACGAGTCATTCCAAAAAGGATAAAAGCTCTGGCTGTTAGGGTTAAACTCAACCCATTATTAATTTCACGTTAGGAAGCTTTTTGTATCCAAATTACAGACTGACACTGAAATATTAAATTAATTATTAATTTAATTAAATCGAATCGGGTAGAAGGACATGAAAATTTAATTTTTACTTATTTATTTATTTATTTTATTTTTTTGTAGTGAAGTTCACATGCAATTTTATGAATTTATGATAAGGTAAATTATAGTTGCATGATTGTGTTTATGTCACTTAAAATATTTATATGCTTCAACATAAAATATTGCTTTAGTTAGTATTCAAAACGTGTAGATGTAAAATTTGCAACTTCTTTGTAACACTACTTTGCTTTTATGTGAAATATTTCGTCGGCTTCCAAACATTCATCATTTAAGTTGCACTATTTATTCGATTCTCTATTGAACTTCTAGACTTGACGAGCATATTTTTCTTTAAAATTCCCCTATAAATTTTAAAGCAGGTTTACTGCAGTAGGGAAACAATAATAATATACAGTTAACTACTTATTACTATATCACTTTTCAACTTAAAGTATATTTAAACATGTAATACATTGAAATTAGTTCTAAGGAATTAAGTTTAGGGTATAATAATA
>JAODAH020046871.1:0-11785 GCA_027574865.2 Coproporus ventriculus | reverse complement strand
TGATGTACATAGCTTTATTTGTATTAAATTAATTACCGCTAACGGATTTAAACATTAAATAACTCTCCATTTATTTCCAGTGCTCTTTTAAAGGCACACCCGTTTCATGTACTTTTTTTAAAATACATGTTTACACCAGAATAAACTTGTTTCGTTTATATAAAAAAAAATTTTTATTGAAGTTATAGAAAAAATTTAAAAAAAAATATATTTAAAGCAGTTTTTAGATGTTACATTAAAAAATCGATCGACCTACTTGTAGGAAGTTATGACATATTAAATATGATACGATAGCGCGGTGTTGTAAATTATATTGAGCATAATTTATAGCTTAAAGGAAAATTTTATGTCGAACTTATTTTATTTTATATACTCCACTAAAATACTCTGAAGGGAAAAAGGCTGTAAAAGGTAGCATTACTCATATTTAATCAATTAATGGATGCAGATTGAGCCCCTCTAAAAAAAAAAAAAAATAATAATCCAAAGTACACTTTCTACATCATGTACGTTTCAGAAATCGTGCACTGATTTATTATCATCGGTGATTTTGAAAAGGGAATTGATCAAATATTAAAGGTTTTCTAGCTGGAGGAGATAGCAGATGGTTAATGGGGAAATGAGCAAAGCTTTATTACTTTTTTGAACGGGATGCACTTGTGTGTTTGAATAAGGGATGTATCTAATGCCACAAAATAAATACATGCGCGAAATTAATTACGTCCACTCTTTTTGTAACTACTAGCTGGATAAAAGGAGGATAACAAAAGCATATTTGTCAAATATGGGTATTAAATGTGATTAAGGGGTTTTGGCTTTAATGAAATAAATCCCTTGAAGTTTTTGGTCCCCTTTTATATGTGGTTGAATATCATGCAATTTTATTACTATTTTACTCTTTAATGAAATATTAACACAAACTTAAATATTTTAACTGTTTTAATTTCATTTAAACATTTAGAATAAATCTTACATTTGTTAATAATTATAATCTTCTTTCTTCATTGCCGTGATTGGTTTATTTCTCCAAAATTCTTAAATAAGATTGGTTTAAAATGTATGAGAAGAAGATATCTACATTGATCTATTTTTTTTTCTAGTATCAACTTCTCTTTGTAGAAAAGAAATGAGTATAGAAATAATTAGTACTACTAGTATAATAGTTTTTTTATATACCATGGCATTTTTTATTACAAGCATGGTATATATTATATTTTTCCTGAAAGAGCTTAATATTAATTTTAAAGACATTTAAAAATCCTGAAATTAGGTTAAATTAAAGTTATGCAACCAACAATACGGGTAGACTCATAAATAGATGGCCTATATTTTTCGTTATAAAAATGTTAAATTATTAATTTAAAAAATAAAATTTGAATAGAACATTGAATAAATATTGTGCACTTGTCTCCCCTTCTTCAAAGACAAAAATCTGACAAACCATATTTATTTTTGTAATGTTTTTATACATTTCAGTTATGCAACTAACTGTACACAAAAGAGTCCGTCATTTTCTTATTTTACAGACACTTTCAATAAAAAGTTATTAAATTAATCTAATAACCTTTTATAGTGATGACTAATTTATTTCAAAGCAAGAAACTGTCTTGTTATCTCTCCACTTATATATTAAACGCACTCATGACAAAATACAGAGCTCGCACCAACAGAGAATCTAATCGGATAACTAATTGGGAGATGATGTTTGAGATTCTCTTTGATGAATTTCTTGTATTATATCAATACGATAATATTATTTCACAGGCTTAGACGGCATTGTGCCTCATCATAAATATACCACCGGCTTCTTAGCTTTCATTATAGCTTTAATAAGATTACACAGGCTGTTTAAGTAATAACATTATAAAATAAGACATGAAGGGGAATATCTAAATCGAAATTTTTTTTTTTAAAGAAAATTATTTCATTGAATGATGAGACGAGATTAAATTGGGCCGCCTGCACAATTACCATTAACGTGCTTAAATGAAACTAATCTCACTTTCTTAATAGAAAGAATTGTATGGGATGAAATAAGCCACTTACTATAAAAAATAATTAAATTCAATATTACAGTTAGTTAAAATAATGAGCGTGCGTAATATAATCTTTGATATATTGAAGCCGCATTATTCTATGATTACAATTAACAATCTGCTTGATGCTTATAGCAACGAAAAGCGATATAGGTACAGCTATCACCATTAATTGTTCGCTCCTTAATCTGCTTCCCCTAGAACTAATTAGAATTGTGATGTAACATACGGCTATTCATCATCAAACAGAAATCATCAGACTCGATTATTAAAGCTTCCGAGTATTGATCCGGTGCAAGCCTCAGGTGTTTCGAATAAACACTGTGCAATTCTGTACATTATTTGCACTGTAGGATTACATCAGGACACTATTAAATTTTATTTTGAAATTATATTATAAGACTTTCATGAAACAATTTATATTTTCAACTAGCAATTAATTGATTATTTTAATTACACGAGTTGTTTTTGTATGAAATTCAATTCATTTTTTGTGTATGATAAAAAAAAATCGAAACGTTGATTTATAATATTTTTTTAAAGAATAGTTAGTTAAAGAAATGAAAATAAAATTAATTAATGAAATTCCAAGTGATAATTAACATTAAACCCTTGTGATTTAAGTTTTAATAAAGCGGGGGTGCTTTGGTGATCCCATTCCAACTAAAATTTTCAAGCCAGATGTTGCAATTTTCATTTCAGTTTTCTTAAATTGGAAAGTTATGCCGTGTCTGGAATGATTTGTATCGAAACACCATCAAAGTTAATTTAATAGGGAAGAAGTGTATTTAGATTGTATCCGAGTTTTGTGTTTTCGGTGCCAAGCAGAGAACGACTCAGTGCTAGCGCGTAAATACGCGATCACTCAACGTCCATCAAAGTGTCAGATGTTGAACGACGCACGCACAAACATCCCTTTTACTCTTAGGGCTTAATACATCACCTACATGCAATATTACTTCTGTCTGCCACTGCATTTACTCTTTACCAGTAAATTATTTTCAAGTTTTCCCTTGCAATTTGACAACCGGAAAACTATATTGTATTGTATTATTATTCTTCTTACTGATGGATTTTTCGGCCATCTTTTATACTTGTACGTGTCTGTCCAAAAGATCTTCAATATTCAAATCAATTTCTTTCAGAATGAATAATAGAAATCGATTTGTTTTCTGTTAAAAACAAATTCTTATATCCTCCATAATTTTGTTTTTCTCTTTAATTTAAGTGAATCATCCCCTTCTATGTATTTAGGGTTAAAATGGTTAATGCAAATGTTTTTATGGATCATACCGTATAATAAAGCGTAGATTAGTTCTATTGTTCATTGAATCTCACGGGAGGTCGTAAGGTCCTTAGGGATAATAGGCCCTTTCATTAGCACTAGCTGAAACTACCAACCCCATAACTTCTTATTACGTTAAAAGTAAGTAACATTAACGGGTGTTAGGGCTTCCATTTAAAACATTAACTTAATAATTACTATAACTTTATGAGATGTAGCACAAAACAAAAAGATCAATATATCTTATGTACGTCTTCTTAATTCCCCATAGAATTTTTTAATTATTAACAAAAAATAAGAAAAATAATAAAATAAATGAGTGAAAAGAAAAAATTATTTTCTTTTAAAAATAAAAAATGTTTTACGCAACAGTTATTATTATTTTAACAGTAGAATAATTAAAATAAATAATAGCAGCAATTTTTATAAAATAATAAATATCCACAACCCCCTCCACCAACATTAATTTTAATAATCTACCTACAGAAATATACACAAGTTGAAAGTTATATGAAAATGAATACTCCTTTCCCCCTTTTATTATTTATTTTTTAAATTCCCTTGATAAAATAATTAATTCCACTCACAATTCGAAATAACGTGTAATTATAATTTAACGTACCAAGAAAGTTGGAAATTAAAATTTTTGAAAGATTAATACTGTCTGGTGCAAGTAGTTTTCATTAAATGCTCGGATTAATTCCAGTAATAAACAGAGCGCAAGGTTCTTGACTAAAATGTTTGTTCTGAACTCATGACACATTCATTAGAGAAAGAGCTGTTTAAAGGGTATGAAGAACGATACAATCGGAATTATTTCGACTGTATATCATTTTAGTATTTTAATTAACTGATATGTACCTAAGTTTCCCTTGAAATATTGCAATTAATTAAGTGATTTGTGATCCCTTCCTAAATGTAATTAATAATATCGCAATATGTTTGAGATAAATCGGGATTAATAATTATGCACCCTTTGTATTGATAGATGTTGACTCTGAAAAACCTCTATAAATCTTTAATCCAGTAACTCGTCCTGATTATAGTGGATTTTCATGTATTTCCCTCCAAATAAATTACAACACGAAAAAGTTAATGTTTTTTTTTTTTGCTAGCGAGAGCTTCCTAAACCACTTAAAAGTTTCGCAACGTTAAATTAACGAGTGCACTTTTGTTTTAAAATCCAAATAAGCTTTCGTACAGATTCAAAGTTTACCTTGGTGTCCGTACGGATATAACAATTCTTTCCTGGCATACATCCAAGGGATATTCCTCAAAACGCACAGGAAACATTATTCACAAGGATAAATTGTTCAAGTGCCGCACAAATTACACTAATAAATTTTTTTCGTGGATTTCAAAATTTTTTTTTATTAGACCTTCAGTTTGATTTATGTTTGATTAAATGTTAGGATGTGAATTTTCTATTAAGTTTGTGAAGGAATTGGTGGGATTTTAAGGGTTTTGTACGAATATTCGCCCCCATCACAATTTGATCTACCTTGTTTTGTAATCATCCTATGTATTTGTACTCTCCCCTTTCGAAAAGATTTGCCTGAAGCTTTTCTAAACCCCCACATAGATATCTACCACCCTAAGTATTTATTTTATTAAATGCTAGCTTCTTCGATAGTTAGTACTAAGAAAATATTTCCCCTTTAAGATGTCAAAAGTTCAAAACTCATTTGTCTTCTATCCTTTATCACACAAATAAAAATTGTATCGATTTGGGTTCCTATTTAATTTGTTTTATTTTCATACAAATAAATAATCTGTGGGATTTCTTGATCTTTCTAGAAATCCCACTCACTAAAACCCACCACCTACAATTATGACTGAAATTATCTTGTGTCTTATTTTAAGTCATACCCTGACTGTTTCTTTACTGCTCTCGATCTTACTATCTTTTTCGGCTGTATTGATGATTTTTAAGATCTTCTTTGGAAAGTATTAGGTGACTTTTTTTTATAATAAATAAATAAATAACGTACACCAACTCAAAATCCTTAAATTTAATTTCATTCAATAATATCACCTTACACAAAACAAGCTCTCTAACTTATCAAAATGAAAAAAAGAAGTCTACGTACTATTTACTGAGCAGAATCCAGTTACAAACCCGAACCATATATAATTATATTTTAAATAGCTATCGGATGCCGACTAGTACTCTGAGAACCGAATCGAACACACCTGAGACGCAAACACTTTATTTACTCTTGGGAAATCCATTCGATTGAATTTTTACTATTTCTCCCTGACATTTATTTAAATCCATTGCATATTGAATAAACAAATTCATAAAATATTTTAATCCTTTAAAATATTGATCAACTTGGTAATTTTAAATTAAAAAACTTGAATCTACACGTTTTACGATCCAATAAAATTAATATTTATGTTGTGTGACAGGTTATGTTATCGATCTAAAAATCTTAATCTAATAGGGTGAAAAATTTGTTGTTTTTTTTTTAAAAGGAGAGGGATATGCATATACATTTCGAGAAGAGACAGTGTTTGGCTTTTAGAAGAGAACAAACGAGATGGCCGAGTCCATGGGGAGCCCGGTTTACCTACAAATTGGGAAATATGTCCCTACTTAGAACCTGTATCCCTTTATAGCCTTATAAATCAACTAATAAAATATTTTAAAAGATAAATATGCGATGTATCGCCCGTAAATCATTTATTTATAGAATTCATGAACGATTATAAACTCATAATATGAATATTAAAGTCACGCTATGTGCTGAAACTCGGCATTATCATGTCTTCCACAAGAACAGCTTCGAATACATTAAGAATTCACAAAAGGGAACTATTAAATAAATCGGAATTTTATTAGAAAATCGGTGGAGTTCTAGTTTAACTGCTGTTTAAAAACATTTATTTGTGGTGGGGTATATGTACGATTGAATAAATCGTGGGTGGAGAGTTGTAAAATATTCAGGTATGTAAGAAGCATCAATTGAAAACTTCTTAAAAGCAGCTAACTCGAGTAGTACAAAGGGTACAATAGGGTCCGTACTTATAGCGGTAATGAATTGAAAAACACTTGGGCGGGAATCGCAGCTTTATTCCTTCTATTCACACGAAATGGATTTCCGCTTTTGAGGAACATAAAACCTTCGTGAGGAAAAAATTAAGGCGGTTTTTTTCTATTTTTACGATTCGATCTGAGTCATGTTTATCCCACAATGGTCCCATGTGTTACACGGGATCATGATCCACCCCAATACCTACAAGCTATATAGAAGTATGAGGTGAGTCAACAGTAGAAGACCCCTATTCTTAATAACAAACGAAAGCATCGTAATCTAATAGATTTAGGGTGTAAGGTCCATTGGACTATGAAAATATCTGTGGTGCGGATGTAAAGTCTTGTCAAAATAAATGGTTTATTTGGTAAAGACACGATTAATCTAAGTTGCGAAGGCAATAAAATTTGCTTTTCAATACAGCTGATGGTTTTGTAATCAATTAAGACTCAAATGCAGCATTAAACTTAAAAATTAATTAATTTTTTTCTTTTATATAAAATGGCGTGCATTTCCACACAAAACTTTTAAATTAACCTTCAAGGCTTTAAAATTGCAATATTTATTTAAACGCAATGGAAAATTACAGACATACACATGCAGGCTGGTTGTTTATTTCTTTAAATTTTCTATGCATTCAAGTATGAAAAATTCTTTTTGAAAATGTTTTAAAATCACAAAATTTACGATTTTAAAGATGTTAATAAGAAGGCACATTTCTATGATCCCCCATGACAAATTGATTTAGTGAATCGGTGAGACGAAAGTGATACCGCCATAATTGAATTCTATTCTTTTCTAATGCGCTAGTATAATTTGGGGATGATGTGGAACCAACCCGCCCCATAGACCACCCGAAGCAAGAATTGCCACTTTGTAAAGGTAAAAGTGTCAAGTAAATTTGATTGATGTTAAAAAGATGCCGCCGATGATTGGAAATGTGCAACTAATTTGTTTCCTGGAAATAATTAATCCTAAGGGGTTATGTTAAAATTTCGCAACCAAAATCGTATTGTTTTAAATTTCCCTTTCAAGATGTTACATTCAATCCAAATATTACGATCGTGCCATGTGTTCATTCCACAAATCTTGGAATATCTGTGCATCTGTTGCGCAATCTCTTTCAGAATTTATTTTTAAAATACGCGATTAATAATGTTTTGCCAGCTATAAATTTCTAATAAGCCGGTCTAGTTTATTTTGTCAGGTCTCGGTTATGAGGTGATGTAAAAGTTTTCCTCCCGACATTCTCACAAAGGAGTACATGATGCGAATGTCAATTTCAAAACCGGATATTGGGAATATCAATGGCATGTCTCTATTTCCATAACAATGGCACAATCAGCACGTATCAGACGGTATACTGGCTTGAATCTTTTTCTTTTCCTTTTGTCTCACTTTAACTAAAATATGGATTAACTCAAGCGGATAAATTAAATTTTGTTTTTTTTTTATCAAAATTTATAACAAATAGAAAAAAATATTTTAAGTTTATTTTTGCTTTGATGATTTAGTTTCAGGAAATAAAAAAAAAAATTTCGATAGTGAACCTGTGGAATGCATCAAATATCACAGAGAAGTTCTCTTAAATATTCTCAACTGGTTAAATTTGTATACAACTTCCATAACGAGTTAAAATAATTTTTAATAATAAATAATAAGAAACTAAGAATATTTTTGCATAAACTCCATTATTAATTCTAATCACGTATCAGTATTCACATCACCGTCTGCAGGTGTTAATTCAATTTCCGTTTAGTAAAATGAACATCCAGCCTTTAATCCGAAATGCATCATTCTGATTTACCATTTTAATAAATCTGAACTAAACAATTACATTTTCCCAGACGTGATTAGCTTATTAAAACCTCCATATTATTTTTCAATTTTCCTCATTAAAAAAAAAATAATAATAATAACACATGCAAACAAATTAAAAAACAAACCCACGATTTTTCTGTAACATTACACCTTTAGGGTCAACCCATTTATGGAAATCAAAAACCAAAGCGTTAATTTCATAACAAAGTAACAATACCCCCTGAAGCAGGTGGATATATATCTAATCCATTTAATTTAAATTTTTATTATTCTCTTAATTTAATTTTGATTGCACAATTTTTCACACACATAAATATTGAAAATGTTACGTACCTTTTGGGCACTTTTGGGTTATTAATTACATTCCTATCTAACAAAAAAAATTTTTTTTTTTTAATGGATTTTGTCGTTGTGATCATGGAGTCATTATTCATAATAATGACATCCATTTATGGAGATTTGTGGTAATCAATTTTATTTCGTGAATTGATTGCATCGGTAAAAAGCGTAGTGTAATTACATGAATGAGTGTGCAGGATTTTTCATTATGCAAAGTGGGTTGAAGACCCACTTGTTGGAACTTTTAAATAATTTGAATCACAAAAGAGCGAGTAGAAAAAAAAAAATTGTATTGCAAACAGGCACTCAAATACAAAAGGTGGTACATTAAGTTAAGTAGAGGCGCAACTTAATATTATAAGAGTTTTGTATGAATAGGTAACGTACAGGTGGATATTTTAAATTAGCATGTACAAGTCAATTGTTCTTTGTCATATTAAAAAATATTAAGAGGAGATTTTTTGCTAATATTTTCTTGTAAATCGTGAGCTGAGTTTTGTAAGGTTTTATTATTCTAAGCATGGATTCATTGCATGTTATAATGAGAAGTACCATTTCAAAGAAATGAATGACAATGCGTAATTTAACCAAACTTCCCACCATTCATAGCACGTGTTTGTCTTTTTATTCTATTCATTTCATAATAAGAAATAATTTTCATTTAACTGGAATGTAAAATAACAAAAATATCATTTTAACAGATTTTAATAAGTCTTATAATACTTGTAAGATTATTAAAAATAGAATAGAGTTATCCATCAATTAAAAAATCCATTTAGGCCATCTCCCTCAATTCCAATCCGAGCTAATAAAATTATTTCCAGAAAACTTGCACGCAATAAAACATGAAATCCCGAAAGCTCTCAAAATTGATTTATTCATAAAAGCGTTTCATTTCTCTAAAGCATAAAAAATTCACAATATGTTTCCATTCAGGGTAAGGAGAAAAAAAAGAAGAAGGAAAAGCCCGGATTTAAAAACGTGCCGCTCTCAATATTTCCAGAAGCTCCACTAAGAACTCCATCTCCTACAAATTCTACAAAAACCAACAAAAAAAAAAGAAAATAATAATAAAACCAACCCAAACAGATAAAATTACTACAAACAAAGTGAATTACATTATTCATCCCTTAATTAATTTTGGATGTTTTTGGAAAAGTGGGGTGGGTCAATTTCACCCTAAACAGACCATATGCGAAACTTTGCGAATTGGGTCATATGGCTCGAGGATATAAATCCTTTTGCGCCTCATTGTAATTGAAAATGTCATTCGTGTAATGCAAGATTTTTATTATTTGAATCAAATGTCAGACATTAAATCCTAAAAGGAGTATTCACACCTCCCGGTGTGATGAGAACGACGTCATACTGTTGTGTGGACAAGGCGAAATCTTGAAACGATCCCTCTAGGGGGTTTTACAAAAGAAGGGGACGCGCTTTGTATTGTATTTCCAGGAAGCATATTTTTGGCTTCAGTTCAATACACTGTTATCTTATCAATTTGGAATTATGATGGAGTTTAATATGGGTAACACCTGTGCAACCTAAATTTTATATGTTGAAGGCTATAAAAATTCCTAGCTGTAATAAACATATGCGGAAATACATTTTGCGGATGTGTGCTACTAAGGACATTATTTAATATTTGCTTTTGATTGTTTTCGGTGTAGCTATAAAATTTTATTGTGTTTTAAATTTCTCGGATTTGTACGTTTCATTATAAAGGTTTATAGCGCTTGAATAATTTGATTATAATAAACTGCTGATTCTTATGGGCGTTTTATTATTATTAAGCAAATTTATTATCGCTTAGTACAATACTGATAATTTGTTTTAAAATAAAATTTTAGAAACAAAATATAAGTTTCAAAAATAACATAACAATTGTAAAAAATTAAACAAAAATAAATAGGGATGGATTCTTTTGTATTCTTTAACCTGTTTGTGGATACATTTGAAAAAAAAATTATTTGCGAAAATATTTTCTGTTAAATAATATTTAACTAACAAGTTGAAGGCGCCATATTAATATTTATCTTAAACTCACAAGTTATAATCCACTATAATTGAATTA
Organism: Coproporus ventriculus; assembly: GCA_027574865.2. NCBI lineage: Eukaryota > Metazoa > Arthropoda > Insecta > Coleoptera > Staphylinidae > Coproporus > Coproporus ventriculus. The sequence continues at coordinate 1,192 of JAODAH020046871.1, read as the reverse complement.
AAAAATATTTTGCAACATATTTAAATGTAGAAGTATTAAATCCAACACGTTACTCGATCATATCTCAGTAATTACCAAGAAATATTGATTTATGTAGCAATAATATTATAATTAAAACCTTAAATCAAACAAGATAAACTTCATTCCACACTTAATGTTCCATACAAATTAATAAACTTCAAACAATATTCCTATATGGACAGGTCGTTGTACTTACATTACACAATTTCCATTTTCTTTTATGGGAATAATCGCAAGATAAAAACAGGCAAATAAAATTAGACTGGAAATTTCTTTTTAAAAAGAAAAATAGGTGTGATTGTGAGTTAAATAAACACAAAGATAACACTTTATCCAAGTGTGAAACGTATAGGTTTTTTTTTTGTATAAATAGACACGTGGCAAGGTATATGTCGAGTTGAAAATAATGTTTGTTTGGATGAGGAAGTATCAGTTAAGTGTTAAAAAGAGCATGATTGTAATGATTACTACTAACAGATGAATTCATTTCACTTTGTTTCAAATGTAAATTGACTTTCCTGGAATAGCAAGTTTGTGTTTGATCACTGATTCTACTGATATTCTAATTTGTTTTGACATACAAATACAAATAATCTCATTTTCTTGCTTTATTTATTCATTATTACTTTCTAATTTTTAATTTATTAAAAATTGGGGAACATAAATATTAATTTAAAATTTAAAATAAATAACAACAAGTATAAATTCATAAATGGATATTGTAGAAATTTATTTGATTAAATTATTAATTAATTTTTTAATTGATGATCAGGTTTTATTTTTATTTTCTGCACATTCTCTCACCCTCATTTCCGTTGGGGCTTTTTTTTATATTTAATATCGATCAGGATATTTACTTCATCTAGTTAAGGGTTCCCGTCTACCATCTGCTACTCGTACATCCATCCACATTCTAAATAAGTTCTGCCCACTTCTACGAACACTTCTTATATAGGTAAATAAAATATTTATATGCAAAAAAATCGATTATCCCCACTAATAATTTGCTAACAAAATTAACTTATTAAATTTCAGGGCTGTAAACAAATATTTGCCCTCCCATATGAAAAATAAATATACACCCTGTGTCAGCCACATGGTTTAGTGCAATTACCATAATAATTCCGCATCCTCATAATTTATATTATTGAATGAGTAATAGGACAATAGT